>JAVSBS010005298.1:6736-19589 GCA_033124195.1 Coracias cyanogaster
AGGAGGGGAAGGAAAGGGGGGGGTGATAGAGAGGCTTGGTGGGCACCTGGCGCTCAGCCAAGGTTAACCCACCACAAGTATTAATTTCACAGAATGAACAAAATTCTTATTTTCATGTGAAGGGACACAAGGTAACAAGCTTTTAGCCTATACAATTCTTTGTTCTCAAGAATCTCTGGTTGCATCTTGACTTTGTGTCTTTTTGCTTCTGTAGAAAGCCCTGACTGAGACCTTCATCATCTCCTGTGGAGAGGAAGTTATTGCTATGATTATTTGTTTCACCTTCAGTGGCCCAAACGTCATGTGCACAGCAGTCCAAAGACAGAATGTGCCAAGTTATAGAATCTGTTACTAATTTATGCAGTCACACAAGGTTGTTTATCTGCAGGATCACCAGCTTAGTCAAACAAGTTCACCCTATTCTTGACAGTCGCTTCTAGCTTTCTATACCATCAGATTAGCTGTTACGGCCTTTATAAATTAATTAATGGGAAATGTTAATGATTAGAAATTTAAGTGATGTTTAGAATTAATTAGTGTATTTCACAGGAAATAATCTAATATCTAATAGTGAATTTAGAATAATTTTATCATTAAGTTTCACCATAAGCTTACTTTACCTTGAGATCTTATCTTTTGAGCTCTAATTTGAGATATGAGAAATTCATATCTCCTTATATCTCTTCATATCAAGCCTTACTTGATTTGAACTTTGAGGATCACACAATCAGGTTCTCAAGCAAATTTGGTCATAAATCAAAGCACTTTACCTGATTTACATTGTGGATATTTGAAACTGCTAATTTAAGGTATCAGTAAGGTATTTAATAATATCTAACATTCTTGAAAATCTTGTTACTCTAAGTCGTCATTTACTTTGACAATCCAATACTGAAACTTGTTTTATATCAAAGCAATAATTCACTCCTAGACTCAACTTTCTATAATTTTAGAATTTATCATTGAGTCCAGAAAAGCTGCTTACAACACGATAAGGACATCTCAGAGGAGGTGAGGAAACCAAAACAACACAGCAGCTGACATACATGACTACAGCAAAGAGCACAAGAGGATTTAGGTAAAGAGTTGAAATGGACTGAAGGAATGACCAAAGCAACAGGGGCAGGGCTGCAGCTAGAAGTTGAAGAACAAACGTGGCTGAAGTAAAGCACTTAGAAGTCCAAAGTACAAGCCACAGTTGGCAGAGACAAAGATCCTTTTTCCTGCAGCTGGTCCTTGGCCTTAATTGCTGAGAAGACCTGAAAAATTCCTTATGCATCTATACTTAGAACTTACAGAATACAGCTGTATAGGAGTTTGGCTAAAATTCAGTAACATCCAATCTGAGATTCTCCAGGTAGGCAGGAGTTCATGCAATCTATGCATGTTGTTGGACATTAGACATAACTTTCTCTTGAACACCTTGTGTTTCAGAAGAAGTAATAGAAAATGTTCCATGACTGAGGACTTTGCTTCCATTAAATTTTGAAGACGTATGCTTACTTATTTTAACAGTACTGAGCCAAAATCAGCCCTGAAGACAATGAAGCTACTAGGAAGGTTCCATTCAAACTATTTTGATTGAGGGTCAGTCTTTTATGTTTTGAAATATCTTACCTGCTCATCATTCTCTCCTCAAATACTTCTTATTAATTTCAGCATAAAAACTCACAGAATAAATGACAGCTTGCCTAGTCTAGGATTTACATGCAATTATTAGGTTACGGGCTTTCTGTCTTACCCTTGGAAAAAAAAAAAAAATCATATTTTTCTCCTTTTCCCATTTGTAAGTTAGCAGTAGTTCTTCTCAGGGGTACAGAAATTTTTACAAATGATTGTGAGCTCTCCACAACACTGTAGCACTAAAAGCTGTGTTACTGCCTAAGCAGAATGAGTTGAAATCAGTATTATTGTACTCTTTCCATTGATGTCATTGTTTACATTTATTGTGGAGGTTTTAATGTGATCATCACATGAATATTGCTTATCTATTAACTGTTTTCCAATACAAGCCTGTCGGTCCAATTATATAGAGGTTTAGATGCTGAACACTGATAAAAAATTGCAGTATTATTTTGTTGCTTAGATAACCACAATTCTCATGGTTTGATCAGTCTCATTGTATTATTGCAACATTTCATAGCACTTTTAGTTTATTTCTGGTTTATGCATCTAATTTATGTCCTCCATAATTGATATGAGATGTGCGTATGTTGTGAAGTTCTGTAGAATGTGTAACATGAAAGGGTCTTTACAGGAACAACAGTTTTTCTGTTAGAGTGAACAGCAACGAGACAGATTAAACATTCAATTAAACGAGAAATTTGCCCATGTAAAAAGCTCACAGAAAGGAGCTTAACAATGTTCGTTTTATGAGGTACTAAAGTTTTTGGAATCAATTATTCCAAAAGTTCATCTACTTTGCTTACAGGTAAAATAATAACTCAGTTGTTTCAGAAAAGGGGCCAAGTATTATTTACATAAAGTTCCACTGTAAAAATCTGGGTACTATTTCTTCCTAAGGTTTAAAACACTTCTGCGAGAGAAGTGAAAATGCTCATAAAAAGCCACCACAATATGTTATAAATCACCTTTATGGTTCATTATAGGTTTGGTTTAATGCTGTTGGATTAACATTAAAGGTTAATGTTTGCATAAAATGTGCATGATTAGTTTAACACTCTGGAAGTGTGATCAGGTTCTCTAATGCTATGAAAAGGAGTGACATGATGTACATGGCTAAGGCTAACAAAATCATAGAATTGTAGACTCATAGAATGGTTTGGTTTGGAAAGGACCTTAAACACCATATAATTAAACCCCTCCGTCAAGTGCAGGAACACCTTCCAGTAGACCAGGTTGCTCAAAGCAACCTGATCCATCCAACCAACTCCATCCAACCTGATCTTGAACAGAAGGATAGATTATAGTATATATGGATAGAATAGATGATAGAATTCAGACTATATCACACAAATAGAAGTGTGATGTATTTGCAACAGAACTGGTCAGGGGTATTTTCAAAATGTGTACTTAAGTGGTAAAACTTCAAATCCAGTCTGTACCAACAGGAGATTTTGTGTTCAACTCTCATAATTAAACTCTTTCCTGGTTGCAGGAAGTGCATGAATTTCTAATTTGCACGGTAGGCAAAATGCTTGGAGAATGATACTTTCAGATTTTCTTTTTGCATTCTTTGAGTCCTAGATATTCTGTGGAGTGTTTTTCTTTTAAGCATTGTTTACCTTTGTTATGCTTCAAATTGTCAGGAGAATAGTAGTATTTTTTATGCATAGGCTTCGAAATCTGTATCTAACTGGCAGATTTCATTTATTGCTTGTGTAGAAATGTCTGCCTAAGATCTTCCGTTACCAAAAAATGATTTATAAATGTATGATTTATTCTTTCTAAAATAGATCTTGATGTTGCCTCAGAGATAATTACAATTAGGCATTCTTTCATGCTGATGGGGAAGAATACTGTATTTAATATGTGTTTGGGTAATTTTAGCTGTAAAACTCAGATATGTAATGAACTTTTGCTGCTGTCAGGGGTCTGGATAGTAGATAGTGAGAAAAGCCTATGGACTGTCATAACACAAACAAATAATGCACTGTAATCATGATATACAGACACAACTACAAGTATGTGTACATATAATGCATTTATTGGTATGATTATGCATTGTACAGCTATCAGGACAGGTTTTGTTTAGTACATGTAACCCCTGACTTCTGTACAACCTCAGTGTGAATCATGATGAATATTATACCCTGCACTCACAATGATGATCCAGCAGTGATTAAAAGAAATAATGTAGGAATGATATTAGGCTGGGTTACTTTAACTGCTACTCTTCTTTCACTTTGCACATGTGCAGTATGTTGTAGTGGTTAGTTACAGGCTCATAAACTGTTGTTTTCCAATACACAGAACAGACTGTCCATTATGTTTTGTTTCAATTTCCAATAGGGATCCTCTGCCTTGTTTACTACACTCCCTCTCCTTCTTCTTTTTTTCTTTGTTCTTTTTTTTGTTTTGTTTTTAGATTTTAACTTGGATTATTCTAGTCATTCAATATGCAATGGATATTCTGGCCACAAGAAGACATGGATGGAAAAAAGTGGCCCTTCATGTACATAGTAGGGCAGGCAAGACCTCCTAAGGCCAGCATCACTGATAACATTTGTGTAGTATGCAACTATTGCCTTAAGTAAGGTGGATGACCTTCATGAAAGCAGAGTCAGGAGCAGAACACACTCTTAAGGGCAGTGATTTTTGAAACATTTGTGTATAGGCCTAATTTGGTCATACTTATCTTAGAATGGCAAAAGGCTATATAACCCTGACATAAATGCCTGCCACAGATCAAGATCCTGTTTCAGACAATCAGCCTGTTCATCAAAATTATTTTAGAAGAAGTCATAGAATTGCCTACCAAGAACAAAACAATACCCTTCCTCTGCTTTGATCTTGGAAATAATTGTAACATAATGGCTGCTTCTGAGAACAGAAAAAACATCCTAGCAAGGTAACCTTATTTCACTTCACATGTGGAATTACAGCCTAGCAAACTGAGATTTGGGTAAGCAATAAGCCAAAGCAAAGCCTATAACTACTGACATGTTTTTACCGGACGCTTCTATCAGTCTAGTTTATTCATTATGTGTAGGTTATGTAGGCACAGTCCCTAGAGGTCAACAGTTTTAAAGACGGAATATTCATGCCTCATTTTTACCTATGCTTGGCTCAAAAGGTTCAAAAGCATTAGTGCAGGTTAACTGAAAATGGATCTTCTTATGAAGATCTTGTTTTCGATGTTGTGTAATATCACTCATGTAAAGAACCAGTTCTCCAAACCAGAAATAGCTAATCTGTTTTGATTACTAAAATCTGGAATACTGAGTCAAACATTTGTGCCACATTTATTAATGTCTGTAAAATGCAGGAAGCTCATGGTGTATGAGCAATCATGTATTTTTGGGAGATGAGGTAACATTTTCTTCTGCTAAGTGATATCAATCTTAATGTAATTAGTTTTAACAGCATGCCCTTCATTATTTTTTCTATTTTTACCACAGTTATCTTCATTTTCTCTTCATTCAGCAATGTCTCTTCATCTGTCAGACCACAAGAACTTTCTCAAAGACAAACAACACTAATGAATCGGAGATGTGTCTCAATCAATGTCTTTCTTTTCCCATCTTGATGGGAATTATACATAGCTGCTAATTTTGCATTAGGGTCTTTATTTTCCCTCCTCCATTCTTGGCCTTGGAGGCAGGGAAGGAAAATGGTTTCAGCACTTATCAAGTAGCTTTTTATCAGACTGGCTGGGGGGCATTCAGTGACATGGTTTATCACTCCCAGGAGTCACAGTTTCAGCTGTCACAAGAAGCTGACAAAGGTCACTGTAAAACAACTCGCTCAGATTATGCTGGAGCTCACAACAGTCATAGGAGCTAAACAAGATGTGCACAAAAGCTGGACTACCAAGTCTAACTTGGTAGCTAACTATCCCAGTGATCTTGCACTTAAATATTGATATATTCTGAGAGTAGTAGCTGATACGAGTCATAAGTAGGCTTGAAAATTATTCTGCAAAGAGTCACTGAACTTATATAAATTGTATTTATATGGGAATTTCATGTGCTCAGTGGTTGTTGTTGCCTGACTACAAAGTCTTAATTAACCAATACATCACCTTACCTGAGACAGAAATGCAAAGCACCCTGCTATTACTTGCAGTATACAGTTTCAGATTATTAAAAGGGGAAAATGAAATAATCTGGACAAGATGAAGTTTTAGGTCCTGAATCTTCTGCTGTAGCTTTTTGACTTAGAAGAAAAACATATATTTTACGAAGTAGTACATTTCTCTTCATATTGTATTAGATATAAATAATTTATAGCAGGTTGGATATATAAAATCATAATAACAATTACATCAATGTAAATGGTAAAAGTCTGGTGCCTGCTTCACTTTAGTTTTAGTTTGCTTCAAGAACTGTGGTGACTCAGAGGTTACAAATCAGGTGTCATTTTCAAGTATGGCTGCTACATATTTCATGGTGGAGTTTCTTCATTTGCATTCCTGAATCTGAATGACCAGAATGAGTCATGAGAGCTGTGGTGAGTCTACCCTAGAGACTGAGAGATGGACCATGATGGCCCACAGTCACTAGAAGGCGTAACAGCACCTCATAGGTCAATGGTAAACACTGAATGAAATAGGAATGAAATTATGTTTACTGAGTGGCCTTCAGGAAGGTAATGCCCTAGCCATTCTTTTAGTAGGGGAAAGCAAAGAAAGTTGAAATCTATTAATAAATAACCCAGAACCACAACCAAAAATCTTCATTGTTAGGTGTATCTAGGGCCAACAGGAAGTAATTTAGAAGTCCTTCAGGAGTTAAAGATGTAATAGAAATAGTGAATGTTCCATTTCTAGATGGAAATATAACAACAGTAGTGACAAAAAAACCCCAAAAGTTTGTGATGTTATTTCTGTTTTATGTTTGCATAGAAATGAAACACATTACAAGGAGATGATGAACTACTTTCTGCTCTATTAATAAACCAAGGATGCATAAATCAACATCTGTTAAGGACATAAATATTTTTCAACCAGTATAGTGATTTGCTTTAAAAAAACCCAAAACATTAAAAGAGTTAACCGGGGGGAATTTTAGTCTTCTATCATAACAGCTAATAATTCTTGAAGTACTGAGAAAATTCAGAAAAATGAAAGAATGTCAATGTTGTGTTAATATAAAAAAAGGTTAAAGGACTTGAGCTGAGTGATAGGAGGCTGGTTTGTTTGACCTAAATGTCATGTCAAAAAAAACCGGGAAAATTTAGAAAAGATTCAGTAAGCAATAATGGAATGTTGATTTAATTACTATAATTCAACATAGTTTTGTATAAAAGGTCATGTCAAAAAAGCTAGTTGATAAAGCTGTAAGACTTTTAATTAAGTTCTACCTGGTAAGCTGCTACATCTGTGTTAGTTCTATACAATAGCTACCAAGAATGTATGAAATGCACTAAATATTAATGTATGATGGACTGACTATCTGACAGACCTCATAATTACATCATGGAGAAAAGTATTTTCATTTTTAAAGTAGTATTCCTGAGATCTAATGAATACCTTTAACTTCAGCATGGAAGAAATAAAAATGTATGTGATTAAATTTTTGCCTGAAAAAATATTTCCAGGAGAAACACAGGCAATGAAGAATGCAGGTGGTTTTAGAGATGCTCACTCAACAAGTAAGAGTAGACAATTTCAGTGTAAGAAGAACCTAAGGTCATCTATAGTGCAATTTTAACTTTCCTTGTTGTTGATTACATGTGAATTCTATGCTAGCTATGCTCCCTTCTGAATATAGTCAATGGAGATAGCAAGATCTAGGAAATTTTTCCTCAGGCTGACTGTAGAGAGGAGAAGCAGTTTTCTTAACAGAGGCATTTTGTGCTGCTTAAAATACCCTAAGGTGTCTGATACATCTGCCTTATGTGGACTATGATAATTTTTTAGCACATGGGGATCTCATTAGAAAATTTTGGGGTAGATCTGTGGTCATGTGTGTGTGCGTGCTCATGCACATACAGTACAACAGAGATTGCACCAGATGAGAACAGAATAGATGATTCACTATCAGATTAAACCTAATAATAGAGATAGCTAATGTTTGGACTCAATGATCTTAAAGGTCCTTTCCAACCAGCAATTCTGTGATTCTGTGATTCTAATTAGATGGCAATATTTAATTGCTTCATGTCTTTAACAGAAAAATGTCTATGTGATGCGCTTCTTTCGGCCCTAAGCCCTGACTGCCAACATGCCTGTCTTTCTGAGTTTGAGGATACCCAAGAAAACCCCCTCAAGGCTACTCTGTAGGTGTATGACTGCACCATAACTCTGGCACATATTTACTGAACTTGCTGTACATCACAAAACAGTGCAAAAAAGAGGGTTGCACTACACAGCATCACACAGCAAACTCTCCTCACTTATCTCAGAATGACATCACAGGCCAGCTGCCGTGCCTTGGACTTCTTGCTTTCTCCTACATACTGCTTTTCATGTGCCTGTCTTTGTAAGGCTTGGGAGAGCCGTCCCCATCAAAGGCTACAGTGCCAACTGTGTATTTGGGTGCATGTTCCCTCTTCCCATGTGTGGTGGTGTTGGGTTTAGTGCTGGAATACATTATCACTGCACTGTGCAGGTGGAAGATGAGACTCAAAAACATTTTCCCAAGGGCTATGAAGTTCTGATGGGGCTGGATCCCACTATCCCCAAGGTGAGATCTCGACCAATATATGCACAAAGCAGCTAAATTACTCTCTAGACCCTACGGACAATGCTGGCTTCGTTTCCATTACCATAATGGGAGCATAAACACTGAAGCAGTCAAATGTTAGATAGCTACATGTCACTTGTGGAGACAAATCTATAAACTATACAGAAGAGAGGCTGGCTTAGAGTTTGGATTATGTTTAGGACTAACCGTGACTAAATCACTAGTATGCTCATGATTAGCTGTGTCTTAATTATTTCCTAAGAGAGTAGCAAGGGCAAGGGAGAGAAATAAAAATAAAAAACAAAACAGAGAGGCTCAAAACTCAGTCTAAGCTACTTTTTCCAAAATGCTTGAGGGTTGCTGAGAGTAAATGTTTGTACAAGGTAGAGCTGGAAACCCAGAAATCTACAGGGCTGTTGCAATTTTAAAAAGAGCACAGTCTCAAGAGTTCAGTAATGGTTGTTCCGTAGCAGGAAACCAGACTGATGTTCAATGATCTCCTGAGGGTGTCCGAACAAAACAGGCCTGCTGAGCAGACTGTAACATCTTTTCAAGGAGTTTATGTAAAATAGACATATGTTTACACTGTTGGTTGTTTTGAAATGCTTTGTTCCAGCTTATACTTTGTTCTCAGTGCTTAGATAAACAATACTTTGTTTCAGAGACGGCTCTTCTGTTGCTGAATATCTCCAGCTACTGACTCTCAAAGAAGCCCTAGTGCCAACTTCAGCCACATGCAATAACTAAAACAAGAGGCAAGACTGTGTGACCCACAAGCAGGAGACCATGCAACAGAAAAGAAATGCACAAAAAAAGGAAAAGCACAAAGTGAAGATGTTGATAAATTGCAGACAGCCCTATAGCCATGATAACTGTTTCTTATTTTGCTTTCCCTTTTACTGTGTGCTTCTAAGCCCTAGTGGAGAAATGAATATTCATTGCCTCTATTTATATATGAATTGGAGTGTAGCCACCATCTATGTTATAATTGAGTATGAGCAAATCAGATAATTTATTTCCCAGCCTAAATAATTCATGTTTTAAATGTAAGAAATCATTTTAGGGAAAGTGGGTGTATATACAGACATGATGCAGCTGGATGCAGTTTTATTGATGTAAGTTGGCTTACATTAGATGTGATTTCTAGGCCAAGATTTCTAGAAATGCTATGTACATACAAATTCAAATACATTCAGTCCTTAAAGTACCTTGGCTGTATTTTGTACCTTTAGCTCCTGTAACAGAAGTGCTGGACCTAACATCGATAGGTTCTTCATTTGCTGAAGAAATGAATTAATGCATTACACTTGTATAATAAATTTTGATATTGTGCAGTTATATTAAATAATTAGTCTTCTTGATGAGCCCTTTTCCCTGCTATATTCTCTTTTTGTTCAGTACTAATTTTGAAAAAGACACCAGGGTCGCAATGATCAGAAGTGGAGGTCAATAGCAAGTTGAAATAAAAATGAGCTTTGGGGGAAAAACAGAAAAATTAATTAGTTGGGGATGTCAAAACCTCCTTAACATACAAAAAGAGTGGACTTGGTCAGTGAGAAAAAAATATTAATTAGTTTACATCCTATGGGCTGAGGATACATTTAATTAAAGGAAGAATGTCCTTTCTCATCTCTGGGAGATGCTAGGTCAGAACTTTCCTTTTTCTTATATGTTTCACACCTTCATCAGTTCCTTGAAGAAACAACTGTGAGTTACTGAGAGTTTCAAGATTCGATGAAAGGAACTATCATAAAGTGCATTGAGGGAATAAGGTGTTGCTGCTGAAAATATACATAAAAACAATCTTAATATTTCCACTGCAAATTCCAAGTGATTTATTAACTTAGGAAAAAAAAATACAGGACTGAAGGGTATTTCAGTAAGTATTCCTTCGTTCCTTCCTTTCAGGCAACACAAACCAAAAATATACCAAGTTCTGTTTAGCTTAGATGACTTTCTGATTAGTAACACCACAAAACTATTGGAAGCTTTCATAATACTCCATTGCTACTCTGTACGTAATAAAATATCTCATTTGTCCAACAAAATATAGCAGATATTTCCCAACGCAGCCACAATGCAGGAATAGGGGTTGAAGATGACAAGATATGGGACAAAGGCAACAAGAGAGAACATCACCTCTGAATCAAGGACAGAGACAGCAAACACATCTGGAAAAACAGAATTCAAATCAATGAAGGATGTTGGGATGCAGTTGGATGACATCCTCAACTGTATTACTTCAGGTTGGAAAACAGGAGAAACCAACTCTAGACCATTGATCAAAGTAGAATTAAGGAAGAAAAACTTTTCTTTTTCTAGCTTAATTAATGGACAGCTATTTTCATTTTCAACACAGTTTTTAAGTATCATCAGACAACTTTATGAAGCAGATCTATGCTGCCTCTATTTTCCAGATCAACTGATCAGGATACAGAAATAATTTACAAAACAGGAAGAAGTCAGTGAACCACCAGATGAACTGGTCAAGCAGTGTGTACTCAAAAAGTTCATCTATACAAAGATGACATAACTCCTGGATCTGACTACCTTTGCCAGCAATACAGCCCTTGGGTTTGATCAATGTGTTGTTGAAGAGTAGCTGTCTGAAGCCAAACTCTGGTGTCACAGTGTCATGTATGTAAAGACTGTTTAACCATCATGTGGACTAATCATTCCAACCCACATTTTTAAAATTTGTTTTCTGGTTTTGGAGAGGGGTTGGATATCTAGCTGGCTTTATGGGATTTCTCCTCAACTAGTTAAAATTATCTTTTCATTTAGTTAGGACACTTTTTTTCCTGGGGCACTCTGTTATATTTGTATGTTCTCCCAGCTTTCTGTGACAACACAGAATACTGGATCATGAAGACATAAGCATTTAGGAAACAAGTACCAATTTACTTTGCACTCAGCAACCAGAGAAATTGAAAACATAATGGACTATCTTCCTGTTTTCTAACTGGTGCTGAACCTAGCTCAATGATGTGGCTCTTCATACTTCTTTCTTGCTCAGGCCTATGCTATCTACCTATTGGATTGATTGTTATGGGACCCCTGGCCAGTTCTGCGTTTGACATGAGAAATTGTTGAACATAGCGAATAAAACAAATGACAGTGTGAGGAACTGGTAAAATTTATAGTAAGTGCTGAAAAGGAGAGTTGGTTGTGAAACACTCAGACTGGGGTCCTTGCAGCTTGTCATGCCTTACCACCTATCTATATGCCATACCTTGCATGTGAATAATTGTGTTATGAACAACCTACAAGGCCCAGTTTAGCTTGGTAATGGTATCAGAAATACATATTTGAGTACAGATTGAGCAAAAACAAGGCAAAAAGTAAGCAGGCTGTTTGTTTGGAAAGTGAATTAGAACAAGAAAGAGAGGTCAGTACAACGTTTCTACACTGTACACAAAAGAAAAGCTGAAGAAATGCTAAACAGATCATAAGGGGTGCTCATCAGAGGAGTGGTGCTGTTGAGGGATGCCTGTGAGGCAGTCCTGTGATCCACCATCAAGGTCGAGCAGGACAATAAACCAAACCAATATTTTGACCCTACCATAAGGGATGGGAAGCATCTGTGGTCAGGAGGGCCAGGGCGGGGAGTGGAGTGAAGACTTTCTGGGACAATGGATTGGGTATCCTGTTCCACATGAAACAGCAGCAGAAACCACCTGCTGCTGCCCAAAACACAGAGCAAGAATTGACATGAGGTGAGGGGAACAGAGCAGAAATAACTTGTGTGAGAATTAACAGGTTACATACAAAAAAAATCTCATGTTCAGTTTAGGAAGAAAATACACGTGCAGTGTGATATAATTAGGAATCTCTTCTATGGACTCTTCCTAAAAAACCTCATTTGCATGACAGTCCTTCTTTCTCCTCCACAATAGATCCTTTCAGCCTCTGATTTTGTTCAACTGAAGGTACAGATTACAGTGTTTGAGTTATTCAAAGGTATGGATTCTTGGAGCACTTCTTTTCAAAGAAGAATGCATTTAAAAGCATGAGGTCTTACTGGGATACAGAGTAGCCATGAGATGTTAGATTGGGTTCAATTTTGGGAAGTTAAATAAGCATACACAGTGACAAAGTTTGCAAACAGTTACCATTCATATTATTTAAATATGTTTTCCCTGGTCTATATTGTGTCCTTTGGAACTTCCGGTCGGTTTTCAGGGTGATGTTAAACCAGATTAAGCAATGTTAAAAAATGATAGCTCATAAAATGCGGAGTAGAAGGAAATCTCACACATAACACAAATATTAACAACTAGACAAAATTATTGTAATGATTCCTGTTGAAAATGTTTCACATATACACCAGATGATTAAGTATTCCTATTCAGGCAGTCTCTGAAAATAGCAAAAGATTCCTTGGAATTTTAGTAGCAATTCTGAAGGTACTTGGGCCATTGGGGCTATACACTTCATGAGCCTGTATACTGTGTGTGTTTTTGACCAGTTGTGGCAAACGGACCCACCATTTTTAAAATGTCTTTTTAAGTCAGCTTAAACTACGACTCCCATGAATCATCAGG
>JAVSBS010005299.1:0-21205 GCA_033124195.1 Coracias cyanogaster
CTGGCAGGACTTCAGCGTGGACCTGCCACGCGGGCGCCACTACCTGACCGACGCCGACTGCGCCGCCCACGGCGTGCAGCGCGATGAACTGCGCGCCGAGCCCTCGGCACTGACCCCCGCCGTGCGTGCACTGTTGGCCGCACAATCGGCCTGGGCGCGCGCACTGATGCAGTCCGGCGCACCGCTGGTGCACCGCCTGCCGGGCCGCATCGGCTGGGAGCTGCGCCTGGTCGTGCAGGGCGGGCTGCGCATCCTGGACAAGGTCGATGCGCTGCAGGGCGCCAGCCTCTACCGCCGGCCCAAGTTCCTGCGCGGCGGCGGCGAGGAGAGCCCGCGGGACGGGCGGGCCGTGCGGGGCACCGGGCCCGAGCGGCCCCTGCCCTGGGGCACGGGCTACGCCGAGTGAGTGCGGGCCGGCAGCGGGGCCGCCCCGGGAAAGCGGCTCCGGGGTGGGCGGTGCGGGGTCGGAGGGTCTCCCGGGGCGCTTGTAGAGTTCGGGGGGCGGCGTGTGCGTGCGGCCAGGGGCGGCCGGGACTCCTGCGGCCTCAGCCCTCGGCTGGCCGGCTGGAAGGAGACCCCCCGCCCGCGCCCCTGCCGGGAGCGGAGCCGCGGCCTCCTCCGGGCCCGGCAGCGGCGGGACGCCCCTGCCCGCCTCCCCGCCGGTCACCGCTGCCTGTGACGAGCTGCGGCCCCGGGAGCAGAGCCGGGGGCGGCTCGGGTACCGGGCCGGCCCGGGCAGCGGGATCCCGCCACGCGTGGCCAGCCCCGGGCCCGGCTGGGCTCTCCCGCAGGGCAGGAGGGGGTTTCGTGGGGCCAACAGCACCAGGCGTCTCTGCCCTTGCTCGTCGCGAAGGGAGGGGGAAGATCAAACTTTCAGAAATCTCTGGGTTTGCCCTTTTTAAGGGTAGAGCGACTCCAGCCAGGAGCTGTCCCCGCGTCCTGACCCCGGGGCGGTGGGATGGGTGGAGACAGGAGCTGCTCAAGGAGAGCAAACTCCCACCCAGGGACAAACGTTAGCCAGGCTGGAAGGAAAACAGTGATGGTGGTTTTTTGTGTCACCTGGGAAATGGCCCAGTGTGGGCGGCCGACAAGGGCTGCCTGAGGCCAGGGTGCTCCAAGGCCAAGCTCCTCCCTGCTGCACATAAAGGACTTGTTATTTAGGTCCCCAGCAAAGAGATCCTCGCGTTTGGAAAGGGATCGGGGAGGGCAGGGGCAAGGCAGGGCCGCTGGCCATGGCTGCAGAGCACCCAGCAGAGCTGGCTGGGAGCAGGCAGTATCCACGCGCCTTACCTGGAGCGCTCAACCCCTAGGGTTATTAATGCCGAGAAGTCCGAGTTCAACGAGGACCAAGCAGCCTGCTGTCAGATCTCCATCCGGAGGAAAGAACCGGGCCTGGAGGAGGATGAGGAGTGGCTGATCCTGTGCTCCACACAGGTAGAACCCCCAGGCAGGCTGTGCTGACCCTGCTGCCAGCCCTGGTCTGCGCCCAAGGGCCCAGGTGCTGAGACCTTTCCTTGCGTGTGTTTAGAGGACCCACATACCCTATGTCTGGCCAGCAGACACCCAGTTCTGCCCATATGCGCCATTTCTACTTCCGTAGCCCATGACTTGCGGCATTTGAGGTCGTCCAAGCTCTTTACTTGGTGTCCTCACCTTTCCTTCACTATCCTCACTCTGCTTTCAAGGGCCGGTGTGTGTTCCACCTGGGACAGCAGCATGAGGCAGGCACACAGGATGCTCTCACCTGGGAGCAGCTCTGCCTCACCACTTGTAGAATGGCCCCGTCTCCCCTAAAACACCAGTAATAGCACGTGAGGACGGGTGGCTGGGAGTCCAGCCGCTCAGAGCTCAGATGTTGGGTCTGGCAGAGCAGCACATGGGCACCACATGGGTTTGAGCTGCACGGGAGATCAGCTGGTGGCTGGGAAGGGTAGCTGGGTGGAAAAGCCAGGCAAAAGACACGCAGCGATGTCCTGGCTGCAAGCCTGCCGCCGGCATGACCTCTCCAGCCCCTGCCTTCCCCATCTTCCTCACTGCAGTTTCTGACTGGTTACTACTGGGCGCTGTTTGATGGCCACGGTGGCCCAGATGCTGCCATCATTGCCTCCAATTATTTGCACTACTGCATCAAGCAGAAGCTGGAGGAGGTTGTGGGAGGCATCACAGAGGCCCGTCCCCCCATGCATCTCAGCGGACGCTGCATTTGCGACAGCGACCCTCAGTTCGTGGAGGAGAAGCACATCCATGCAGAAGACCTGGTGGTGGGAGCCCTGGAGAATGCCTTCCAGGAATGCGTGAGTAGCCCATGCAGGGCACTGGTCCTGGTGCCTCAAGCAATCAGTCTGCCTCGCCCTGGGTCTGCAGCTCATCAAGCAGGCAGGAACATTGGGCCAAACCTTTAAATGCCCTGAGATCACGCTGGGTCAGCTCCCCAAGATCTGCCTCGTGTTTTGACGGTGGCGGTGCCGACCCAGAGCAGAGCTACAGCATCTCTGCTGCAGTGCACCCAGCGGATACATTTTGTTAGGATTAGACGGTGGCTGTTGTCGCACTTGCAGCGCGCGTACAAGTTTGAGATCTCTCCATCACGCTGCAGAAATGGTCCTTGGGGCAGTAGCAACAGCTTTGTTGGCTGTACTGAAGCAACATTGTTTTTCACCTTGCTGTGTCCCATGGCCCGCCTGCAATCAGTTTTGGTTCTGGATTTCTGCTGGGCAGCATGAGGCAGCTGCAAAAAGGAACAGCCCAGCTCACATCACTTTCCAAACTTGTTTAAACCAACAGGATGAAGTCATTGGCCAGGAGATGGAAGCTACAAGACAGACGGGAGGTTGCACTGCTCTGGCTGCCCTTTATTTCCAGGGAAAGCTGTATGTGGCCAACGCTGGGGACAGCAGGTGAGCCACAGAAGAGGGGGAGGTTGCTGGGGGATGAGAACTGGGAGATAAGCAAGGTTTCCAGCATCTTCACTAATCCTGCGGAAGGTAAATGTGCAGCCCGGCCACTTCCCTCCTGCCTGCCACAGGACCTGTTGGAAGGACGGGTGCTCTCACACCTCCTGGAAGGGTTTTGGGATTTCAAGGGACTAGCTCTGCCCAGCCCCAGAGCAGCACTGGGGTGGTAGTGCAGCAAGAATCTCAGCCTGGCAGGTATTTAAAAATGGAAGGTGCTTTCAAGGCATCCTCAAGAGCTGCCTCATCCGGCCTTGGCCCACCATTCCTCTAGCAGAGAGCTCTACCGTTGCCCAGCAAGGCAAGCTCAGTTCTCTGCTGCAGCGACGCAATTGCAGTGGAGCTATTTAAAACACACTGGCATTTTTAAATGTGTCTGGGCACACAGCTATTCTCTGGTGCTGCTCTGCTGCTGGTTGCCCCCAGCCCAACAGCAGGCAGACCCTGGGGCTAGCCTCGGTAAGAGGAGGGCTGCAGGGACAGACGGAGCTCAGCTCTTTCCCTCTTCCCCCTCACAGGGCAATTCTTGTTCTGGAGGACAGCGTTGTGCCCATGAGCTGTGAGTTCACGCCCGAGACAGAGAGGCAGCGAATCCAGCACTTGGTGAGTGGCTCCTTCTGCACATCAGCTGCGAGCATCCCACTGGGGGCCCCAGAGAGGGCTTGTGGCAAGAGGACCACCAGTTTTCCTCAAAGGCCACTCTGGGGCCAAAATGTCACCTGGCACCAGCCAAGGAGGGCTGGGGGCAAGATATAACGAACAGCCTTTAGTACGGCAGATGCTCATGTCCTCCTTGGGATGCGCTTTCCCAATTCTGTTCTCCGCTCTGCTGCTGGGAGTGCCAGTCCTGAGGCAGGAGTTTTGGTGCCCCGCTCTGCTGAGGCAGAACCTGTCTGCCCTCATGCCTTCATTCCTTCCTCCAGGCTTTTCTTTTCCCCAAGCTCCTGGACGGCGAGTTCACACGCTTTGAGTTTCCACGAAGGCTGAAGGGAGATGACGTGGGCCAGAAAGTCCTGTACCGGGATTACTTCATGGAGGGCTGGTGAGCCTGAGGACAAGGCTGCAGCACAGGGCAGCTGCACCTGCTCCTAGCAGTGGGGAGGGGAAGGGAGAAGGGCCGTGCCCCACCGGTGAGAGCAGTGGGCTGCACGGTGCAAAGCTGTGCCAGGTCGAGTGAAGGATGCTGTGAGCTGCTTCCTCCCTGACTGAAGGACTGGAACTCTGTGGGGGTAGTTAAGGAATAATCGAGATGGTCCTTCTGGGATCCTGTGAGGTGCAGCTGGTGCAGGTACAAGCTGGGGAGGAAGGAGAGAGGGAAAAACACCTGGGCATTCAGCAAGGAGTCATCTTCATTGCATCTGCTTCAGCAGGTCACCTTGTCCCTTCCTCAGGCAGCTACCTGTGCACAGGGGCACTGCAGGGGTTGAATCACAGGATGCTCTGGCTAGGTTGTACCATCGAGTCGGACAGATCCCCAGTCAGCCATGAATTCTCTGTTCTAGGGGATACAAGACGGTGGACAAAGCTGACCTCAAGTATCCTCTTGTCCATGGTCAAGGCAAGCAGGTACCTGAATGCTTTACACACTGGGAAGGTAGAGACAAGTCTGCTGGGGCTCCTCAGCCTCCCCGACAGGCTGGGGCTGCAGAGCAGCCGGCGCTCTGGGGCTCTCCAGCACGGCACAGTCCCACAGCCCCGACAGAGCAGCTCCCTTTGCGAGCACCATCCTGCCTGGGTAGGCTCTAGCAGAGTACCTGCGGTGCAGCAGAGAGCAGCCCCAAGCCAGCCACCCTTTTCCTCATCTCCCCTTTACACACAAGAACTTATTTCAGATGAGAGCTTATTTCATCAGACTTTGGGCTGTCTCCTCCAGCCCTTAACTAGTTAGTGCCTTTCCCCCAAGCCCTCTTCCTCGGGGAGAGGCTGAGATAAGGAGCCTGGAGAGGGAAGGAGGCAGCAGGGAGCAGCAGTGACTGCGCACATCCGGCATCTGCCTGCTGGGGTTGAGCAGAAAGCCCCATCACTTCCCCCAGCACTACAACCCACGTGCCACCTGCTCCACAAGCAGTCAGTGCAGAACCTCCTTTCCCGGCAGAAAGGACCTCTTCACACCCCCCACAGCCCCTCCCAACCCACACATCTTTCTTCCTTGCCCCCCCACATCAAGAGCAGATGCCACCGTGGGCTTCCTGAGGTCTGTAGCGTTACCCAGAGTACATGTACTAACTGCAGAGCACACCATGGGCCGCCAGGAGCTATCCCTGTGCGGGCTGTCTCCACACACACATCAAGCCATTGCTTCTGTTCCCACCTCTATCCCTGAAGTCACCAGGGGCTGTTCTGGGTGATGCCTAGAGAAGGGTCCTAAAGGCAACACATAGTTCCAAGACAAGCCTTTCAAGGTGACACATTCTTATGTTTTAATACTGTTTTGCTTTGTTTGGGCCAGGCTCGCTTGCTGGGGACTCTGGCTGTCTCTCGAGGTCTGGGGGATCATCAGCTCAAAGTCATCGACACCAACATTGAAGTCAAACCTTTCCTCTCTTGCATTCCCAAGGTCAGTGGTGGTAGGTGGGAACTGCAGGATGAAATTAAAGATGCTGCTCTTCCTCTTTAGCACCCACCTTCTACAGACCTGGCAGGTCTTAGCTAGGTCCTTTTTCTATCCCCCATCTCTCTGCGTGCTGCCCAGAGAATCCTCAGGACAGAGGAATCTAGAAGCACAGCAGCAAGGGGACATAAAAGCTTCAAAGCACTCGGCTCCCACTTTGTCATCTCTCAGGGAAACTCATCTCCCTGACCTCTCCAGGACACTGCAGGATTGCCACCGATTGTCCTGTGCTTTGCAGGTGAATATATTTGACTTTGCTCTGCATGACATAAAGGAAGACGATGTCCTCATCATGGCAACTGACGGCCTTTGGGATGTTCTGTGCAACAAAGAGGTAGCCCAGATGGTCAGGAGCTTCCTTGCAGAAAACAGGACGGATCCCCACAGGTAAAGTCAGCTTTGCCATCATTTTCCCTTCCAAAGAACCTAGCCAGACCAAAAGCAGGCTGAGATCACTCTGCTTCTGGGTCAGCCCCAGCACAACCAAGCACTCTTTTCTGTGACTCTGGAAACTGCCTCCTCATCTTTCTCCATCCTCCAGAAACAATGATAAAGCCTATGTGCACATAAATCCACATCTCAGGTTTCTTTGTAAGGGAACCATCTTAACCCAAACCTTGCATTTCTTCCACCTGCAGATTTTCAGAACTGGCCAAGTGCTTGGTACGCAGAGCCAGGGGAAAGAAGAGAGGCCACCAGTGGATGCTGGACGACAGCCACGAGGCGTCCTACGATGACATCTCTGTATTTGTCATCCCACTACACAACAGGGCTGAGGAATGACTGGTAGCACCCCACGCAGAATCCGTGTCCCCCTGCTGCGGTGCTACTCGGCAGCAGCCTGAGGGATTTCTGCTGCGCACATGCGCTCTCTTCCAGTGGAACCTGAAAGTGCACAGCCAGGACTCATACAGAACAGGAACGAGAATATTAGCTCCTTAAGAACATGCAAGAAAGGAACAGTGGGCAACAGATCATTCCTCTCCCTCCTTTCTCATTGTTGGGCCAAGGAGAAACGGCAAGTGGGGCCATGCAAGCTGGAGGGTTCTATTTCTAAGATCTGTGGTACAGCAAGACTCAAATCCACATTTTTAGTGGATTTTCTTTCCAAGACAATGATGATCCGTTGACATCCAACCAGGCTCAAGAGTTGGCTTTTCATCAGACTTAACTAAGTTGTGTAGAACTGGATGCATAAGCTAAAAAGTTCCTTGTATCCCTTCGCTGTGATGCGAGAGGTACCGGAAACCCGGGAGCTGCTGCTGAGCAGCGTTTGCTCGGCCTGGCTGCGCCCGTGTCACGCACACGCTGAAGCCGGAGCCCAGACCCCTTGAGAAAGTTGCCATTTGTAGGCAGCCCCACCTCAGAGCAGGCAGCGTTCGCAGATGAGGCTACAGATCGGAGCACAGGAGCCTCCTGGGTGAAGACGGGTGCCCTACCGGTACTGAAGTACGTTGGTACGTAACACAACGTACAGATTTGTAACGAATCTCAGTCCACAGCACTTGCTAACACTTTTTCTATCTGTTCAGGCCATTTCTGACAGCCAAGCTGGTTTGGTAGCAGTAGCACTGATGAGAACCAAAGCGTTGCAGTACATGAGCTGATCTAATAGGAGAGCTCCAAATAAAACAAAACCGGTTTAAATGTGCCTGCAATGCTGAATCTTGAGCGTTTACACTCATTCCAAGAAGACGTGCCAAACAGAGCTGTGCCTTACACTGAGAATCTGCTTCTCAACCTGCTCATTAGCCAGGGAAATTCAGGTCTGGACAAGCTCCCATCAGCCCGTGTCCCTGCGTTGGTTCTCATTATTCATTGCACAAGTTGTGAGATTCCCTAGTGAAGCAGACAAACCTCAGCATGTGTTTAAATTCCACAAGGATGAAAGTCCAAATAAAAATACTTTTTTCTTTCCCAGACATTTTACTGCGGGTTTTATTCCTGTCACGAGGTTTTACACAGACCTGAGATGGAAAAAAACCCCAAAACTTTAGAAAATTGAGGGGAGTTTTTACTTTGGATTTGTCTTCATCAAACCCCACTTTGTCACTAGAAGTATTCAGAAGTATTCCCATAGCTGGACTGCCCGGAGGGCTAGCTGTCAGAAGATGATTTCCTGCAGTGGAAGGCCTCGGCCCAGGAATGTGGCAGCCTTCTTGGCTACCTAAGGGATAGAACAAAAAGCACTGTGCTCCAGCTTTGCTGTATAGATACACACTGACTGTAATGATCCAAGTCTCCCTTTACTCCAACAAGGTATTTCCCCATCTTCCTCCTGAGAAAGGGCTCAGCTCTTCCCTTCAGACCCCTCTGCCCAGGGCATCGTATCTCAACAAGCAGCTGTCACAAGACTGCTTCTGTATCCTGATACATTCCTAGGCAAGAAAAAAAACTCTTAAAATGGGTAATTTATGTAGGGGTAACTTCAGAGTATCACAATTTCCACTACAGACCTGCTGACTTTCCAAAACAAAGGGACTTTAAAAAAAAAAAATCAGAATATTTCCCCTTCTAAGGAATCAGCAAGGTGTTATCACACTGGACAAACGCAGAATTTACAGCACTGATCTTGCTACAAAATATTTATTGTTAACAGCCACAAGATTGAATTCTCCACATACGCGGTATTTTGTGACAAAGCATAATTTTACTTCATGTATTTACACCCATCCGGCACATACCACCTAGGAGTCAAACTCCCCATAGCAGCTGATGACCAAAGAGACCAGTTTCCAGAAGACCCGCCAGGATTCTAGCCTTGACCCAAAACTACGGTGAAGTCTCTTAAAGTGCAAATATAGTCCAGAGGCATTGGAAAAGAGACGCTGCTGCTTCCAAACTTGTTCATTCACTTGCTGTGTCCCCTAGAGTAGGGGTTGGGGCATTAACCAAGGACCTGGGAGCCTCAATTAAAAAAAAAAAAAAAAAACAAACAAAACCAAAACCACCACTCTCAAAGACTTAACTTGCAGAATTACACCCAAAATCTCCTACAGCCAAAGCAGAGGTGCTCAGCCACCTGCACTGCTTGTCTGGAGGTGGGCTGTTCAGCCTCACCTCCCCTTTGCTTTGAAGAAAGGTCTTGGCTTCATCCTGAAGAAGATGGGGGGTAGGATTCATCTTCTCAACATCAAATTTGGAGAGGAAATGCTGTTTCCTGCTTAGCTTTACATAAGGTCAGACACTCCATTAGACCCAGGAGTGCTGTTTTTAATGAGGTCCAGTTCAGAAACTGCAATCCTCATACTTTTAGAGGAACATACACAAGCTGGAAGCTAAAAGCTTTACTCACCTTTCCTGTCTAACCTTCTAGAAAGAAACATGAAAGACTCAAGTTCCTTGACAATACTTGGCAGGTTTCCCTCTTTTAAAGGCAGATGGAAAACACTCAATGCTACATCAACCAAGAAAGATGTCTTTGCTCATGCGGGTGGCCATTGGCCCCGGGAAGGGCCCACTTCCATTTGGAACTGGGCGTAGTGCTGTGTTTTGCATGAACCTGTAAATCTATCTTCACTCCAGAAAGCCCCTGATGTTCTTAGAATCTGCGTCCCTCTAGATCAGCCCTTTGGTCCTCTTTTTCTTGACCGTTTCATGCTGCAGAGCACAATGTTTTACAACACTGCAAGTGGAACAGAGTGGAACAAAGACTTTAGACAACAGCTCAGACCACATTAGCAAAGAGCATTTTTCGAATAATGACTTCCAAATGCTTCCGAGAAAAATGGCCAGAGGCTCTGTTCACCTCCTCAGGCGACAGGCTTGGTAAAACCCTGAAAGACAATTTGCTACTGAATGCTAAAGTTTAACTGTTAAAATGCACTACAACCCCCAGGTACCTGGATGATACAACCACTGCAAAATGGAGCTGCTTACGGAAACACCAACAATGGTAAAATAGCACCAGGCAGCCCGAAACGCAACGGTACTGAGTTCAGAGGTGGCTGAAGGAAGTGAGTCAACTGTGAGAACCAAGATAAACAGCTCCCTTCACTCTGGGCATTCGGAGGGGACAGTGGGACAGTACAGTATGGGAAGAGGGATGCTGGTCTAACAGCATGGATCTCTCCTCTGCAGCTCCACCAAGCCTGTTTGGCAAGATCAAAAGCATCACTTTGCTTCCCTCCTCCAGGCTGGAGGATGGCAAACTTGCATCACAGACCTGTGCTGTTAGAAATCATAGTCGTTTAGGTGGGAAAGGACATTTAGTATCATCGATTCCAACCATTGTGGCACTAAACTCTTGCGGTAGCATCACAGGCAAGCCAGAGAGCCTGAGAAGCTTCAAGTACAGCACTGATCCAAACATCAAGCTGATCAGACAGTCTCACACGGGCAGGCCTCCTGCCGAGCCTCACGGGCAAACGCTGCAGCTCAGCACGTGCTGCTACTTCAAAGGAACCGGCGGTGGAAAAATGCTCGCTCCCCATCCATGCTTAGCACATTTCCGCTGACAAGCACTGTGGATAAAAAAAGAAAACACAGGAAAATCTAAACAGAAGGAGCTGTTCTACAAGCCAATTTACTTTTCCAGGGAGCAATATTCTGAATTACATACAGGGCTCCACAGTTGAGACCAACTTTGCTGTAAGAGGGGAACTTCTAGACAACAGACCTAAGGGGAAATGTTCTAGCACAGACGGTTCTCCAGTATGGACTGGCACTTGAGAACTGGCAGAGGGAATGTGCCCACGGCTGTGCTTGTCAAGTCAGCACTTTATATTTAGGAGAGGGGAAGTGCACGTGCCTGGGCAAGGGAGAGAATCCAACTTTCCAAGCTGTGACCCAGCACATAAAAACAAGCATGTCTGAAAGGCAGGAACATCATGAACACCACACCGACACTGAGCCCCTCCCAGCCTGCTGGTGGATGCGTGTGGTCAGTGCAGCGGTTCAGGAAAAAGAAACTGGAACCAGGCTTGAAGACCAGCTCGCCAGCCTTTCCCTGCCATTCGCCCACAAGCCCCTCTGGAGCAGGAGAGAACATGCCTCCAGCCTCTTGGAGTGGGGCCACAGCAAAGCAGAGCCAGCACAGTCACAGGTAAGATTTAAAAAAACCCAATTCTGAAGACGCCATCTGACAAAGGAAGCATTAGTCTTTTGGGGCTATCGCTGAAAACCCGCAGGACCTGTAACAAAATGCATTATGAACTAAGCACACATCAGTTTTATCAAGAAAGGCATACAGGTCTAAGCCTGGTGTAGGGAGAATTTAATGGAGCTTATTTACAAACCAGGAGGGGAAAACTGCATCGGTCAAGGTACACAGCCTAGACAACCCATAATACTGGCCCACGTCATATTCTTTAATATCTAAAAGTAAAAAAATATGGCCCATTCCCACTGCACATCCCTCCCACCCCCCCAATATTTACAATTAAGATCAGCCAAGATGATAAGTAAGGAAGATACACAGGCAGACTGTGCTTTCAGTCTCAGTTCGGTTTCTCCATCTTCCTGCTGACAGACTCCTTTATTGCTTGGGACACTGACTGGACCTCATCAGCACTGGCTGCACCCTCCTGGATGCTGGCACGGCCGACAGCAGGGAGCCTTTGGCAAGCTCTGGCAGTCGACAAAACCTCTACGGATTGTTGCACGCTAAAACACCAAAAAGAGGATGACAGGATGTCTCATGTATATTTACAGTCACCCACTCCTGTGGTGCATGTTCCACTGCAAGAGAATCCAGCATCTGCTGTTGAGGTTGAAAACTGACAGTGTTCACATTTGGCACAGAAGTAACTCTGCATCTGTGGACTGCAGTGAAACCAGAGAGATCCCAGATATGAAAAACATGCGCTTAGGGGAAAGGAACTGCATGTTCCACCTTGGAACATCAATAACCTTGTTTACTTACAGAAGGAAAACACACAATTACAGCTTAAAAAAATTCCACAAACATTTTGTAAATAAACCGGACTTCACTGCTCTTAGAAATAATACTATGTCAGTTCTGACTTTGGCTGAAGCCTGCTGGGCACAGACTGGAAGGGAAGAAGATGTAGCATGCTGCGGCTGAACATGCTAGGAGGCCGAGTGGAGGAGTCCTCGCAAAGGAATGCGGCAAATAAAGGTAGGACATACGGAGACATGTGCAGGAACACAGTCTAGGAGACCCAGGCTATTCCAATACTATGCTTGTGATGATGGGCTGCTGTTAGCACTGTGGAGTCATCTGACAGCAGCTGCAGCATAGGAATTAGTCATCGATAGTTGGCAACCAGAAGGCCTACAAAAGAGGCAAGAAAGAACATCTTTTACAGAGCAGAACACAAACTGCTCCTACAGCACACTGCAGGAGCTGATCGCTTCTGTAAGCACACAGGCAGAGACTACCAAAGAGGCAGCAACACCCTCCCAGCAGTTTAAGGTTACAATCCTTGCTTAGGCTGGTCTGGTTTGCATCGCGTGTTCTCCAGAGCAAGCAAGACTCACACACAGAGAAGAGGAGCCATGTACAATGACATAAAGCACTCCTACTTCTGCGTGTGCACTCGCTCACTGCTCTGCTTTCCTGCGCGTTCAAACACTGGCTCACCAGGCGTGCTGCCCCACACTTCTACCTGCCAGGTAAGGCACGACACAGGCATAACAGACAAGGCTTGGCTCTCACCAAAGCCCAAGGAAATACACCTCCGAGGCACTCAGCCCTCTCAGACTCATTTCTAAAAGGGCCAGCATCTCACTGAGCCAGGAGGAACTTAAAACACTTTCCTTACCATATTGGAACATGCGCTAGCAAAAGTCATGAATTTTGGATTGAATTGCAGACAGGTTATAGGACCTGTGTGTTTCCCGTCCAGCACAGCCACCTTCATCCCACTTTCCCCATTCCAAACATGAATCTTCCCATCCTCTGAACCTGCGGGCAGGAGCGGAAAACAAGATATGCAAGATACATGGGAGAGGCCAGCACAGAAAATGAAGAGCATAACCTTTTCTGTCTGAGAACTGTAGGAACAAACACGATTCATCTTCACAGCTGAACCTTTAACATCCCCCAAGTATCACTAGGGTATTCCAAGACAGCACTGGAGTTTACACACCTGCATGCAAACAGCAGCTTTAGACCTTTGCACCACAGAGCCTCAACTACGCAATCCAGTGCCACGCTACCCTGGCAAAGAGCTTAATGACTACAGCAACCTGGGAGAAAAGGAGAGCTCACATCATCCAACCAAGGAGGAAAGACCCTCGCCAACTGGCCCCGATACGTGCGAGGCTGCAAGCTGGGTGTCAGAGTCATTGTTCACACAAGGTCTCAGTTCAGACACAGGAGGCGATAAATATTTCACATGGTAGGCACAGAATCAAATCAAAGGCTTTGCCACTGAAGGAAACCAGATGTCAGGGCGCTACGCCAAATACCAGAAGCTTCTCTGGAGATGCTGACTCTCCACATTGCTACAATAGGACAGGTTTTTCACTTTAAAGTGGCATTTTGCAAACTCTGAGGCTGAGCACTTCACATTCTCATAATTCACTTCTGCTTTAGTCTCATTTTAAATAGGATTCCTAATAAAAATGCAAGGAATTTATGTATTTATATGTATGGCCTTTCAGGGAAGGGAAATTAAGAAGCACAAGTTAGAACTTAACCATATGTAAAAACGGAACAGAAATCAGTGTTTTGGAACTTCTTCCAGAGTTGTCATTTGGAAGGGCTCAGGAGGAAAGTAAGTATGTGCAATAAAGTGCTCTCCAGAGACAGATTAAACAAAGAACCCCACCCCCATTCTCTGCAAGCAGGAAGTTCTCAGCCAGAACAAAAAAAAGTCGCGTTGGCAAGACCATCACTCACGTAGGAAAAATGAGGATCTGGATACCAATTACCACAAAGTTAAACATACTTGCGTGGCCAGTAGGCCAGATAAGAAAAAGGAAGTGGTAGGAGAGGGCAGCACCACAGAAACACACCTGCCTTGCATTCAGTGGTCCTGCTGGGCAGCAGAGCGCGGCAGCGACCGAGGTGCTTACTCTGGGGTGCCCAACCTGCAGCGCCGGCTTCGCAAGAGCTGCAACTGCTTCTTGCCACCCACCTCACTCAAGAGTCCCTCCTGCAGGGGCTGGGGAAGGGGCCTGGGCCACAGGAATCATATCCTAGGAGCCATCAGGCTGATGCGTACTGCTTCGAGCAAGGGTGAAGCAGAGCTTGCTTCACAGACACGGGGTTTACAAGAGCTACATGAACAAAATGCAGCTGCCTGAGCATGTCACCAGCATAGGAACGTCCATGAGAGGTGTACAAATGTACCAGGCTATGAGAGCAGTCGCCCAAGCACAGACAAGTGTCTTGCTCATCAGGCAATGGAGGGCAGGCCACCACAGAGCCCTTAATTTTAGTTTACTCAGCGCTTTCTAAACTGACAAACCAGAAAACTGTCCCTACGAAGACAGCTTACAGCTCTGTTGTTTTATTTAAAGATGTCCTGCTTCAGAGGTATTTAGACAGGCACAACTTTAGTCTGACATAACACGCCTAACTTCAGAGCACAAATTCTTTCCAAGAAGAATTATCTTACCTATCATGATGAACTGAGAGTCTGGTGTGAATGATGCCTCCAGCGTGACAGCCTTACTATTGTTATAACCCTGTGGCACAAAACAGGAGAACAGGTAGCACAGAGTGTGTCATCTCGCAACCAAAGGGCGCCTGCTCCCAAAACTAACACCCACTTTCAAGCGGTTAACGCAGGAAATACACTCACCCCAAACGTATGCAGGATAGCTCCTTTAAAGGCATCAATGAGTCGAATGAACCCTCCGTTAGTTGATATGAGGATGAGTTTGCCATCATTACTGAACTTGAGGCCTGTCCACTCACACGTTCGATCATACTGCATCTTAAATGTAGCAAATGGCCCCTTCAAAGGAAAACAAAAAACAGGGAACTATGATGTAGACTCAATATGCACTGCTCCTAACAAGAGTCTGCTTTTTATTTTTGCCCAGGAAAAAGTATAAGGTTTCAAAAGGAAATCTTTAGTCCTACGATACCAAAGGAAAGTGTCATGGCACATGTAGGTTTCAGAATTAGAAACCCCAGTTTCCATGGCAAAGCAGAGCCACAGTAGGGTGTTTCAGCACTGAACGGTCCCATACCCTACCACATTCAACAGCATAAATTAATCTAAGGTAGAATTAAGTTTTCAAACAAGGCTGCTAACTGGAGTTAGAGAAAGAGCTTGAGCCGGTGCTATCAGCATCTGATTTTTTTTAAAGCTGTGGATCTAACTATGCTCAGTGCTTGGCTAATTCAGGTGCCCATCCAACTACAGCTGCATTTGAAGTTCCCATCTTTTCTGAGCATCCTGGCTCCATCTTTGCCAGTGTTCTTCCAGAATAAGCAGCAATAAAAAAAAACCCAAACAAGTAAAAATAGCAATAAAAAACCCAACGAAACCAAAACACCACAACCCAACAACAACAAGAAGCGTAAACAGGAGTTTGGAACAGGTTAGAGTTAGAAGTAGTAAACTTTAACATTGGTTCAAGAGGGGATTTCAGGATTTGGTGATAGCATGTATCTCTTCCTGTCTGTGAGAAATGTACTTAGCAAAAACTCTAGGTACCAAGTAGGCACCCCAGACAGGAAGGTCGAGTAAAGAAATCTAGCTTCTGAGCACTGAGTTTAGATTATTTTTCACACTTCTTAGCTTGCAAGAAGTGAAGATAAGGTAGCTTACCTTGTCAAAAGAACGGAGATCATAAAGCTTCACCATTTCAGAATTGACTCCAGCTGCAAAAATCAACCCTTCTGGGTCAAAAGAGCACACAGGTTTCCCTTGGAGATGCATTAAACCCTAGAAAGTAGAAGTAGTCCAAATTATTTTGCGAAACTGATACTTGCACTTCTATCACCACCCTTTGAGCCCACTGCAAGCACAACAGCAGCCCAAGGGCGGGACAAGTGCCCTTCAGTTGTAGATCTTGAGGTTTTACAAAGGTTCAGAACTCAGCCCTGACTACTTCAGGTCATCATACAGAGATTCCAGTTTGCTGCAATGACAAAGTCTCCACTAGAAAAAAATCCAGACCTCATTCAAGTCATCATCAGCTCAGAAAGCAGCCGTGAAGGGAGGATGATGTGGCTGTACTAATAAACACGAGACAGCGCCACAAAACACCACTGCTGGGATTGACAGCAACACTCTACCAGTTATGGTTACAAAGGAGGGGCAAACAAGGTATTTTGAAAGTAATTAAAAACAGCTCCAGTTAACACCACTGCTAAACTTTCCATGCCTAATGAAGAAAGAGATCTTCTGTCTAATAAAAACCCGTATCTTCTGGAAGCCAATGGACCTCAGTTAAAACTGAGATTACTATCAATGCTTATTTTTCATGTTAACTTTTCCTTAACTTGCACAGTAGAAAAGCCTTGAAAAAATTCAGTAAAAGCTGAGAAGATACAATTTTCTGTATCCTGACTGGCAGGTCCGTGTGTGCTAGCCAAATGTCTTTACGAAACTGTACACACATAAATAAGAAAACGTCTTTGACTAAACCAACAATACATTTAAGAAGTTTCCAAATTTCTGAAATACTCCTCTTCTCTAGAGAAGTCTCGAGACTCTACTGCTTCTCTCTTCTTTCCAAGTTAGGTCTCTTTTCCCTGTGATCTCTGGGGGGTGGCAGTAAGGTAGCTGATACTCTGGGCCCTTGCAGGTGATTTCCCAAGAATATTTTTAGGCACTACGGCTGCCATCTCACGGGCAAATTGAATATCGCAAGTCATGCTTCCTCAAGCTGTTTTCCAAACTGCTGGATGCAGTTTCCAGTCACAAAAACTCGTTTTACCACTCTTACAACTTCAGGCATTAGCATAAATCACAGAACTGCTGGTGAATTTATAACCTCGTCTCATCTGTAGCAACTCTGAGATCAGGATTCATCCCAGGGGAAACTTACGCATTAAAGGCATGCTCCCAGAGAAAGGCAAAATTGAGATCGTCAGAAAAAGCTTGGATTTAAGACAGATAGAACCATTTTGTAAGAAACGTAACCTTTTGTTCCTTTTGCATTTACAGTTACGTCATCTGGAGTAAGAAAACAGCCCTCTCTCTAAGCAAAATGGTCCCAGTGAGATGGGAAAATGAGTGCACAACACTGTGTCCAGACAGAGATAAAGCAGCTCATCACCAATAAAAGGTGAAGCTTCTACTTCTAGTCTTTCATTCCTGCCCCTGCTGTCAGCTCTGATACCTCTCTCAGCCCCAATAAGCCTGTTTCCACTACAAAAGTAAAAGTATTTCAGCAAAATAAATAAATCAGGCAAATCAGGTTTTGCCTTGCTAGGAAGTTAAATGTGCTCACAAGCAGGTCTGATGAACGACAACGAAGGCGATGCCAGGAGGGGCAGACCATGTGGCTTCTCTGTTACTTTAGATCATCAGGTTCTTCATCAAATTTCATGGCATCAATTTTAAACACAGCTCGAACGACTGAGATAAGGTGCATTCCCAACCCAGGAGAGATGCTGGCTAAGACAGGACACGCTGCATCGGGTAGCAGCCTGATGAACAAGCTGATGACATCCAGCTCTTCTCTTGTTTCATCAGCTGTGGGTGGTTATTTCTTGCTCTTCCCAGCGCCTCTCCAGCAGACAGGGGTGAAAGCGAGTGGTGTTACACAACATGACATACATATTTCACAGAGATTTGTGATCGAGGCTCCTTTGGCATTCCAGGAAGGTGTCAACACTACATCAGCAGTATGCATTTCTGGCAGTATTTTTGTCTTATAACAGGCGTGTATCCATTTTTCATCCTTCTAACTGAAAATCCAACACACTCTATGCAGGAATTTGATATCCTACCTGGCAATTTGGAGAGCGGAGATCCCAAAGTCGAATAGTTTTATCAAGGGATCCAGAAATAAAAGTATCATCCACTGGAGACATTGACAGAGCAACCACTCTGCAACACAGACAACCACAAGCATCAGAACACAGAAAATAAGTTTATGGAGCAACACCTACCCTGACAGCTGTGTACAAGCTCGGAACTGCCATGAACAGTTACACAAAGTGAAAACCGGGGTGAATCGAGTGTAACATAACTCAAGCTCATCACAATCATTATTTCCATTTCTCCCGTATTATCTTCAAGCCACATCTTACCTTTTTGTATGCCCTGGGAAATACCGAATGTACTTGTTGTCATGCAGGGAGAGGTATCGGATTGTATCTGAAAACAAACAAACCATAAACTTTATTATACCACGAACCTAAAAGCAGTCACACAGTAAACCTGCGCCCCGCAGCAACGGCAATCTTGTCACAGCAAAAATGTCTGGGCATTTGATTTCGAGTCAGATTGAAACAGTATTAAGTTAGAAACAGACATAAAACGACTGAGTTTCCAAGTCAGAACTGAAAATCAGGTGTCAGGAAAAGATACTTCCCACAGTCTGAAGTCATGTTACATCTTAAAGGCAACCTGTCATGTCGTTTATGCAAGTTAATTTCAAAGTTGCTAAAATGTAAGTACTGGTAGGTTTTATTCCACCATTCTCACCAAACTGAGAACAAAGTTGATACTACCACTTTTTTTTTTGCTATATGGCATGAATCTTGCTGTCTTACCTAGCTACACATCCAGCATGTAAGTCTTCAGTTAAACAGTAAGCACAGTAAATGTGGGAATTCTAGCATGTAGCCAAAGATGATAAAACCATGAATTCCAAAGCCATGACAAAACCATTTAAAAAACCAGAGATTTGTTACTTTTTAATCTGAAAATCAACAGCTTCATACATTCTCTGCACTTAGAGCAGCTAAGCTTTAAGGAGACAGAGGAGTAATTTAAAGCTCAGTCCACTTAAAGCAATCGTAAAAATTTATTGAATAAATCAGAGCATATCTCAAATGGCAATTTTATACTGAGTATAGACGAACACACCAAGAGTAGCCCAGAATTTTGGAAGATGCTGTTGAGACTTTCTCCCAAGATTAAAAGAAATCCTTCTAAGAGGAAACAAATTAAAGCCCAGAAGCGACTTTTTAATCTTTATGTGCAGATCTATTGAAGCAATGAAATGTGATGAGTACAAGTTAAACCCCTGATACCAGGAGCAGCATCAGCCCAACCCCTTCTTGCACTAGTCAGAAGACACTAGTTTAAGCTACTGCTGGACGGAAGAGATGGGCATTATGCACCTGCACCACACAGCGCCAAGAGGCTCTGACTGCTCTAATCTGCTGAGGCTCCAAAGATAAACTGAGGGGAAAGGACATTTTTATTTTTGATTCAGAAGAACAAGAGCCAACAGGACACAATATGCAGAGAACATTTTAGCACTCATAAGGGCTTCTGTGTTCACACCTTTTGAAAGGCTCATTCAGCAAAGTTTAATTTAGGTGAAACACAAATCAAGTTAGCATTTTTGCAGGAGGTTTCCCATCAAGCTGAGGTCTGAGTTTCAGACCACCCGCCAGTATTTGACAAGCTGACTGATCAAGCTGAGAACATCATGCTGGTGACACACCATCCTGGAGGGCTCTAAGTGACCTGAGGTGACTCTCCAAAATATAAATCCCAACACCAGCGCCACGTGCCATGACAGCTAGAACCGATACGCTTCAGGCATGCTGTTCAGACACATCTCCAGCTCTTCCTGCGGGAACCATTGTTACCTGATTTCCGAAGTATCCATGCAGAATTTCATCATCCTTTGCTAAAGAGGAAGCTCTGGGGAACTGTGATCCTTTGTGATCCGTTTTGTTGGCAGTGCTCTGTCCCAGGCAAGGCAGTGGCCTGTACAGTTATCTCCTGTACCGGGTGGTATCATAGACCCTCAAACTGTACAAACTACTACCTCAGCCTGGAATCAGGCAAGAAGAACTAGGTTCAAAGGTCTTGAGGATATCTTCAGAAGCGGATTGGTAGCAACTCAACATAAAATACTCAAGAGCAAGTGACAGCATTCCTATAACGCAGTCCTGGCTTCAATTTCCCTCCCAATAACCACATAACAGGTTAAAAACAACACACCTTGCCCAAAACTGCATGAATTAGGGACTTCAGAGTATCTGGATGCCAACGCTGTTGGTTTTATGAGGCTTATGGGTTATAACAGCAACCAATACTTTCACTTTCTATCTTTCTCCTTCCTTCTAATCAAGTATTTATGATAATGTTGCCTAGCAGCATGAAGACTCTTAAGTTTTGGTTCCACAAAGGGCTTACTAGTGCTCAAAACAAAACCTCACAACTTAAAACAGCATTAAAAATGCTTCATTAAGTTGTTGTTAATTAATTGTAAATTCAGTAACAGCCAAGCCAGAAACATGATATAACAAATCAACTTAATTAAAAAGTAGGCTGTGAAACAGGCTAAAAAGACAAGTGTTTCCTGTCACACTCCTAATCCTGTCACACCATTGAATCCAATTCCATTGGACACTTCCTCGTTCCTCCCAGTTTCAGGCGCAGCTTGTTCTAGTTTAACGCGACTTCCTAAGTCTTAACTTCCAGCTCTAAATTCATACTCTTAAATTCCTTAAATAACCTAGCACACACCACAAGGCACCAGTATCTCTACCATCAAGCTCCATCTCTGCAAAGGAAAAAATCAAAACAAAGCCACAAATCCAGAAATTATTCTAAGTTTACAAACAGAATGTTAAAACCCATTTATAAAATGCTGTGCTCCAAGACTTGTTCACTGAAAAACTGTCAGACACTGACTACAACAAATAAAATTTGAGACAAAATTTGAAATGAACACTGTTTCCAACCCTAGGAAGAATTAATGTACCTATCTGTGCCAGCTCTTCAATTTGAATTTTTAATTAAACTCAAATACATTAAGAGAGCGCCTGTCACAAAGGTCTCAAAGCCTGCTATCACCAATTTGCAGAGTGTAGCTATCACAGACACGGACTGTGGAGAAACGGCATGAAAATGGGTCTTCTGTCTACTACATGTAAAAAAAACGATTAAGAAAAGCAAAGCTAACCTCAGAAGAGCTCTGTGACCTCCTCCAGGCTTGCCTGGTAGTCTGCTGGGTTACCTGAACTTCCTGCCCGCCGTGCTGCACACAGAGGATGGAAAAACATTCCCTCCCTTTGCAGGTGACTTGGGTGTGTACCAGATAGAGCTGTGGCACTTCGCTCACCTTCTGGCCACATGCTCCTTCCACCTCACTTCACACGTACGAAATTAAAGCCCAGAGGCTGGCTGACAGCACTGGTATAGCCAGCAAAGCGAACAGCAGAGAACTTCTATTGCACTGACAATGTTTCATCTCTTTGTTATTGCAGCAATGAACAAAACTCACATTGCATGCTTGAGGGAGTATCACCGAGTTGTGCATTAGAATTGAACATGAATTCCTCTAACATGTTTATCATGGAAAACTTGCTGTCGTTTTCTCGCAGCTCTTTAGAGCTATTTATCCAGGTACACAGTTTTAAGTATAAGGAGATCAAATATGCTCAACTCTAGTGGATCACTTACCATCTATTTTGTTGGAGCTGTACACGACAGTGTTGGCAGCATGTGTGTACCTGATGAGGTCCACTCCATACTTCTTACTGTACAGCGTTCTCTTTGGTCTGCTTGAGGGAGTATCACCGAGTTGTGCATTAGAATTGAACATGAATTCCTCTAACATGTTTATCATGGAAAACTTG
>JAVSBS010005300.1:0-10083 GCA_033124195.1 Coracias cyanogaster
TGAGTACCTTCTAGAGAAGCCAGCTGGCCAAAACTGCACTATGGAGCTGAGGTCTGGCGAGCCATCGGGGAAGCTAAAAGAAAGGGAGAAAGGAAAGAGAGCCCACAGGTAATGGATACTGGGGTCCTGCTTTGGTTTCCTACTGAGTGCCGCTGCCTTCCTTCTTGCACTGTCTCCCATTAACAAGGCTGTTTGACTGATGTGCTCCCATCCTTCACTGCAGAGCAGAAGTGTTGTCAGCGGGACAGCGAGCCTTACGTCCTTTTGTCTTTTCCAGAGACTCCTCACGTGAGGTACTTGAATGGAGGGAGTCCTTCGACCAGCTCCTGAAGAGTAAGAGTGAGTAGGATCTGTTTTATTTCTCTTGGTGAGAGCACATGGGACACGCTTCCAGAGAGCAAGGGGGGGACCCTGCACCTGCAGCCAGTGTACGAGGAAATCTTGTCTCCTCCTCAAATGAGATGGTTTAGGATTTAGAAAGAGGCCTCTTTCCTGCCCTGATAGAGCTGATGCATGGGGCTTATTGCCAGGCTTGTGAAGCTGTACCCTTTTCTTCTGGCTGGGTGGTTTTCGAGGGGCATAAGTGCTGTCTCACAACGCCTTGCTGCTGCCTTGGGACAGGAGCATCGGTGTGGGCATCCCATGTGCAGCAGTCTGTCACAGGGAACGTCACGCCATGCCCCATCTCCGCACTCGGAGAAGACAGCATGCCCACTCTCCTTGTCCTCTGCCTGCACAGCAATGCAGCCACCTCCCCACAGGTTTTCTTGCTTGGAACACTGTGTTGCTGCCCTCTCTTTGTCTGTCTGTCTGTCTCTCCGTCCTGTGCCTCTGGGAATGGCTTTTCCACAGGGAGAAGGGCTTCAGCTGCTTTACTGAGTTACATGTAGGAATTTTGCCCTCCAATACTTTCTATCTGTATGGTGATGTGCATGGCTCTTGGAAGGTGCTGTCTCCTTCTCCCCCATGCAGCCAATACCTCCAAACCCGGCGAGGGGACCTCTTTTTGAGTCCCTTCCTTATGCTGGGCTTTACAGCAGGTACACAATCATAGAAGTGCCAAATTTTAATACAAAAATAGTTGTCTACCTGAAAAGCTATTCCACAGCCACAGATAGTCCTTCCATAGGGCTAGTTTGGGGCTAGGCATATATTTTTTTTTCCAGCCTTCCTCACGTGCTGTGATGGCTAAAAAGCTTCTCTGCCTTTGTAACTTAATACATCCCCCCAGCCTGGCTCTGAAGTCTTTGCTGCAATTACTCTCCCATACTCCTTAGCATCTCGTTCCCTCTGGATCTCAGCTGAGAAATAAAAATAAAGCCATTGCTGCTTGGTTCCTACAGGCGTACCAATACGTCAGTGGATTTCTCCTTAGGTAGAATAAGCTCTTTTCCGAAGCTGTAAAGACAATACTCTGAAGCCTCATTACAGAAAGGTCAAATAAATAAAACCAGAGGATTACTTGTCTGTGGGAAAGGATTTTATTGGAGTCTAGAGGCCAATTAGCAGTGTCTCAGAGGGTGGAATTTGCCTGGAGGGAAAGGAAATCTGCAGATGTCATGATCTGAGCTCCCAGGGTGATGCTCGCAGGCAGCGCTGTGTCTGGCAGTCATCCTCATCTTCATCCCCATCTTCTGCCCTGTTAACTGCTCTCCTCCCTTCTCCCCAGGTGGGGTGACGGCCTTCCACACCTTCCTGAAGACTGAGTTCAGTGAAGAAAACCTTGACTTCTGGCTGGCATGCGAGGACTTCAAAAAGACACGGTCAAAAACCAAGCTGGCCTCCAAGGCCAACAGGATCTTTGAGGAGTTTGTCCAAAATGAGGCACCCAGGGAGGTGAGAGCATTTTCTGCCTCTGTCCTGTGGCATCAAATAGGGTGGGAAAGGAATAAAATATCCCGGTGGGTTTTATTAAAGTCCTCTCAGCTCAGTGGGAAGATGTGCTCTTGTTCATGAGAGCTTTAGTTTCTAACATCGTGTGGTCTGCTAACATGAAGGGATATAAAGGCTTGTGAGCATCTTCACCCTCATCTGAAAATGGAGAAAACAGTTTTTGTCCCCCCATGAGACAGAAATTAATGCTGAGTTAATGTCTGTGGATGCTGCTTCCTTGCAGGTGAACATCGACCATGAAACCAGGGAGATCACCCGGAAGAACCTCTCGGGTGCCACCTCCACTTGCTTCAATGAAGCCCAAGCCAAGACCCGCACCTTGATGGAGAAAGACTCCTACCCCCGGTTCCTAAAGTCCGCCTCCTACCAGGACATGACCAAGCAGGCCACCAGCCGTGGCATCAGCAAGCGGTCGCATACCTGACCCAAGCCTGAATTCAATGCGGGAAGATGAGCCAGGGGACCAAGCAAATGCTGAGAGACAATTTGCAAGGGCTGAGGTCCACACGGTGAGGTTTCAGCTGAAGTCCTGGCATTTTAGCAGGATCCCCAGGACCTCAAGTGCTTCCTGTTTCCCACTGAGCTGCTGGGAAGAGAGGTCCTCCCTCCCTGGAGAAGTGAAGCAGGTGGGAACTCCATGCCTTCCCTTGCAGCGCAGCTGGAGACCTTCACCACCACAGGGACAGAAATAAATTGGATTTGAGTTGCAAGTCCAAGAAAAAGAGACCGGATTCCCCTGAGCATCTGTAACTAGAGGGCTCCTGCTTGCTCTCAGGACCCTGCCTCTGGCGCAGGAGCCTGCAATTCCCACAGTCCCCGGGGCACCAGACCTGCCTGCAGGGCTTTTCCTATGTGGGAATGGCCAGAATAAAAGTCCAAAGACTACATGGCAATTTCAGCTGGACGACTCTGTGCCTCCCTTCTCCTGATCCCAAGATCTTTCTTCTGCTGCTTCCTATGCATGTTCTGTATCAAAGCTTTATGCCTTCTTCCAGTGCAGCGCATCCCTGCCAGTGATGTTTTTATCCCTCACTTAAGCTATGTGACCTTTAGATTGCACGTAAGCTTAGGTCACATGCATAGCTTTTTATTACTGTTAATGTTATTTATTTTATTATTATTATTATTATATATTTATTAGAAGAACACTGCTTGTAAATGAAATTATTTTCGATATTGTAGCACTTAGAATGCCTCCCACCTTTTCTGCGTACTAATTTAAGAGAGATGACCAGGCAGATCTGTAATGTGACTATGAAGCAAGGTTCGCGAACAGCAGCAGCAGCAAGAGCTGCAGTCTGGCAAGGCCTGCTAGCAGGGTCTAAGGGGACAGGTTTCCCATGAGGTTGGCGGACTGTTGGTGGAAGCACAAGGATGCTTTGCAGTCTGTGCTGGTTCCTTTCTCCCCTTAAAGGTGTGGACAGCATCATGTAGACAAGCAGCTTGTCCTAGACAGAGAATAGCGATGTATATCTGGTGAGTGATCCTATTTTTTACACATGGGAGAGGAAAACTGGGGCTTTCCCCTGGCTTGAAATTGGGCTTGGTGTTCCCTTGGCTGGTGAAACCAGTCTGCAGCCACAGCACTTAAACAGAAACCCAGGGAGCCGAATGAAACAGTGATGTTTGTGGTGAATTCAGCATCTTGGGGGTGTCAGGATGTTTCATCAGCTCAGACCTGGAGGGCAAGCTCTTCAGAGCTCCTGCTGAGCAAAGACGCCTGGGTCCTGCAGCCTCCCTGGAAAGCTGTGGGTCCTGTTCGGTAGCAATGGTGCCAGCAGCCACATGGCTGGGTGATGGGGAGCCCAGGAGTGTCCTGCACTGGGTCACAGGGAATGTGCCACCAGCATCACTTCGTACTGAGACAGCCTGGGGCTGCTGCATGTGCCTCCAGTTACCCTGAAAGACCAAACCCTGAGGTCCTTATCATGTTAGTCCTCACTCCTTGCTGAAGGTACCATCTTTTGCCCCTTGACCCCAGGAATTAGCTGGAGCACAGGATCACTCAGGCTTTTTGTGGCTGCTTGAGCAGAGCATGGGACTGAGGACCAGTGTGGGGGTGTTATTCTGAGTCCACTTCCACTTTCCCCATCTTGGTTCTTCCTCTGAGCCTTGATGGGTCCCAGCTGCATTTACAGAAGGGTTTTAGCTGCTTTATTTATTATTTATTTTTACAACTGGAATGACTTCTGTTGTGTTACTGAAGCAAATGATGCACATGTTGCAATATAGGGAATGGGAAAGGAAGGGGAAGACTTCTGAAGGTTAAAGCTTCTTCATGGCATTTGGCTTCCTGAAAAGAACCAAACTGTTCATAGAAAGAATGAACATAGAAGTTAAGTTTTGAATATATTGATTGCCAAGGTGTTCAGTACTGTTTGTGTTACCATTTTCTGAGCACTTTACAGGACTGCAGTACCCAGCACCTATTTACAGTAACAGTAAAATACCATTATCTTAAGCACAGGAGGATTCAAGTGAGAGCTGCTGTTTGCAAGAACTGCTTTTAGGTCGCTGCCATAAATAATATTTGATTTTTCCTAATTACTCAGCTGATGATTGACTTCATTTACAAGGGGAAAAGTATCTGGTATTAGAGAGGATATTGGAAAACATGCCACCTTTGTGGCAGCATGTGCTGTTTCTGAGGTCTGAGCAGTCCCCTGTGTCCCTGCAGGATGCCTTGGGAGGGCAGAGGAGGGGGTCCGTGGTGTGTGCACCTCCAGGGACCACGGGAGTACTGGAGGGCTGCCTGCGGCATGAGCCACACAGGGTGAGGAGCAGACAAGGGTAGCTCAGAGATGTTAATGCTCTGAATAAAAACTAAACAAAGCATGAATTTAAGCTGTCTTCTTTCTATTTATGACGTGTTTTGGAAGCCAAAATTAACTGACTTGCGTAAGCAGAGTGTGAGTGGACTGCTGAGGAGGAGCTGGCATTACAGGTGACTGTGAGGAGCACTCACGTCCCAAGGGATTGCTTTTAGCACCAGCCAGCCTCTGCCATTAAAAAGCTTTATACAAGCAACTGCGTCTCTAACACTACATTATGCCTTTTCTAACACAGCCCTGCAGATTCCATTCATTGTAAAATACATCAACTCTTCTCTAGCTCTAGCATCACCCACCTAACTGGAGGAATGGAGTTTAAACTTCCCTTTATCTTTTATTCACTATTTCATTAAGTGTGGCCTTGTCTTACAAGACAGGCGGTTTGAAATCGCAGCAGTCTGTGTACCTGATCTCAGTGCATGTCACAGGGAAGAAATGAGCTGAAGGGTGTCCAGGAAGTATTTAAATTATCTGGCAAGAAAGACTTGGAGCAGCAAAACAGGCTAGAAGCAGATAGAAACAAAAAAATGATTTGGATTTGGTTTTTTGTAACAGCAGTTTCTAACTGAAAAAAAAGAATTTTTTTTCTTGCACACCTTGAAGTTAATTTTAAACTGATTCTCCATTACAAAAATATTTAAATTGGCCAACACAAAAGTAAGAAAATATTAGAATTAATGTATTTTTGAGCTTTCTCTAGAAGGAAATTCAGGGCTATGTACATTCTTGATGCACCATGCATGGAAATGGATGGCCCAGGCTGAGCCTCAGCCTCAGCAGTAGTGCTTGCACGTCACCGCTGAGACCAGAGCATCCCATTTTCTGACGGAGTTTCTTCTCTACAAGTCTTGAGATGCTTACCAAAGAGAAAACTTGATCAGTAAAACCACACTTGCTTTCAGCGTGTCCTTGAGATTGTGTGTCCAAGACCTTTAAAGCCTTGGGGGGATAAAAAAACTCCAACCCACAAAACTGCATTGAGAAAGAGGAGCCGAAACTTCCTGTGACCGCCTTTGGGCATGGCTGGCTGCGGTTACTTCCCATAAACCATGACTGAAGTTTCCCAGGGCGGTGGCAGTGAATTTGGAAGCATCAGGGAAGATCTGTGCTCTGGGGAGCAAACGTGGGGGCTGGTGCTGACCCTCCAGGCCTGGGTGTCACACATATTTGCTCCAGGGCCAGGTTTCCATGAGCCAGGATGAGGGATGGATTTATCTGCTGGAAAAAACCCACCCATTTCCCTCTGCTCTGGGGCCCAGCACGTTCCCAGCAGTGGTTTGGTAGGATGGCATTGTCCCCTGGCCATCCCATCTACTCCTGCAGCTGGGATCCTTGCTGTCCCCAGCAGGACCAAGCAGCCTCCAGGGTGGCCTTAGGACATGTACATGTATGCACGAGTGGCCCCACCAAGACATTTGTATTTGGGCAGGTGGGTGTGCATGTATGGGTGTATAGGTGCTGGGCTTTCTTGTACATGGGTGCAGGGTCAGTTGCAACTGGACAGGAGGTGATGGTTTTAAACTAAAAGAGGGGAGAATTAGACTAGAGGGAAGGAAGAAATTTTTTACGCTGAGGGTGGTGAGACCCTGGCCGAGGTTGCCCAGAGAGGTGGTCAATGCCCAATCCCTGGAACCATCCAGGTGAGGTTGGATGGGGCTCTGAGTAACCTGCTCTAGTTGCAGGTGTCCCTGCTCAGTGCTGGGGTGCTAGACTAAATGACCTTTAAAGGTCTCTTTCAACCCAAACCATTCTATGATAACAACACACATATGCAGGCAAATTTGTGTTTGCATGTGTGTATGTGTACATCCATTTATTTTTTTTAAGACAGTTTGCAAAACTGCTATAAAATGTTGTGCATATACGTTTTTGAAGGAAGCTCACCAGCAAAGGGGATGCACTGAGCCATTTCAAATGCAACAAACACCTTACCCAGAAGCATTTTGCAGCACTCTGACAGCCCCTGTGCCAGCCAACAAGGAGGGAGCAGCTGTATCACTCTGTTTCTCGCTCCCTGGCTCTCACTTTGAGGCTTTTTCTTGAATAAAGCACCAGAAATTGCGTGTGATTTGTTTCCACGTGGCTTATGTCCCTCTCAGTACAATATGCAGCTAAATGCCAAGGTTGCCAACCTGGTCCAGCTGCATGCAGGGATTCTTACCTCCAGGATGCCTTGGGAAATTATAAAAAAACTGATGCTATTATTCATGATTTCTGTCCCCGAGGGCTGCACCGGGCTCTACAGCCCTCCTTCCTCCCCAGGGTTGGGATGCTGGTGCTGGAGGGCAGCTCTGACCCAGTGCAGCTGCAACCTGGGCCTAGCTGATGGGGAGAAACTGGGGATGAGAAACAGCTGGAGAAATGCTGCTGGGAAACTGCCTCTGCTGCTTAGGAAATGCATTTAAGCTCAGAGCCTCAGCCTGGCTCCTTGTTTGACCTGCTCTGGTGATGCTTTCAATGGACCTGCTCTGCTCACAGTGCCCAAGGACTGAGACATAGTACCCTGCTTGGTGAGGTCCCTGCCCTGCCTTGTGCTTGCCCCCATCTCTTCTCAGCCCACTCCTGCTGGCAGATGTGCTGGTCTGTTTTTGTAGTGATGAGGATTGAGTAGGAGTCTAAAAAGCTAGGAAATACAGATTAAAAATGTAAAAATACTCCATGGCAAAAGTGAAATGTTGTTGATGCTCCTTTGTGGATAGCATCACCTGTCAGTGATTAAATCACATCCTTCTGGGGACAATTTTCCAGGGCTGTGTTCCAGCACTGAATGTCACATCAGCATTTCCAAGCATATAAACCCTGGGATATTCCCATTTGGAACTATAATAAGCGAGCAAGTGCAGGGAACATGAAGAAAAAAGCCGTCCTACTATTCATAGCTACTTCTGAAATTATTTTGACTTTGGCAGGCAGTTTTTGTTGATGCATTTTAGCTCATCTTTATTTCTGACTGGTGGTCAGGGCATGGATGCTCAGAGATGTTATCTCAGAAGAAGGGTTGCAAAATGGGTGTAGGTCTACCAGGATGGAGGAAAAGGAAGATTTGCTTAATTGTGCTCTTGTGTCTCAGCAGCTCATCTCCCCAGCCCCTGTGTTCATGGGGGACAAATAAGGACTCTGCAGAATTGCAGATACAGCAGGAATTATGTAGCTCAGAGGCTACAGGAATGGTCTTGGAGAGGAGCTCTGTGGTTCCCATGATTTAGAAAGCCTTTGAAGTCCTTCTATTCCCCATAAACTGCCTGTCACAGGGAGTAAGAGTTTAAACTCAAGACTCTACAGAAAACAATTTGGATCGGGGATGAGAGATAGGGAAAGAGTTATCAGCAAATCCTTCTTCACTGGGATACAGGCACAGGGCACTTCTACTACAGCCCTGCCAGTTGCAAACACCTTGTTCCTATCACCCTAGGGTTTGGGTTCCTAACATAAGATGACAATCTAATTAAATCAGCAAGATGAAGAAGGCTTTAGTACTTGGGTGGCTGGGTGATGTGGTATTGTTATGTGTTGTAGCATTGACTTTTTCTGGACGTCTTTATTGTTGTCTCTGAGCCTGTGACATGCCTCTGCTCTGCTTGTTTGTCTCTCTTCCAGACTGCAAATGGTAGTTAAACACTGGCAACTAGAGCCCCAGCTTCAGGTAAACCTGAAGAGTTGCCGTTGAGTTCAGCAGATTCCGGTGAATTTAAATGGGATCTTGAGATGATTTCAGGTTGTTCCTTGAGTCTTCATGGTCTTTGTCCCTGTGGGATTGTGTCAAGGTCTTGTGGTCCTCAAAGTAAAGAATCACAACAAGATAAAACAAAGTAACACAGGGATGAGCTAAGACCAACAAAAAATGAATCGCCTCCTGATGGGAGAATGGGAAGGGGGATCACCTGAAGGAAACTCAAGGTAACCTTGGGTTAGCATGGTTAAAGACTGGTTAGCATGGTAAAAATCCCACTGCTGGGAGGAGATCCTACATACTCATATCAGAGTGCCTTTGCTGCCAATCGGAGCATGTACAGAGGGGCATTAGTTATATAACCAAAAGGTGACCAGTGAACAAATATTGTGTAACTTTTCATTTGTTGTAACCTCTATAAAACCCTACAACCCTTCTGAAGAGGTGTGTGAGCTCTGTGAACTATCGCCCTGCACTCCTTTCTGTAAAGAACTGTGTTAAAGGTTAGAAAGTAGACCTCGACTGTGTGCCCATTGGCTCCTGCGCACCAGGCACGAACTGAAACCCCAACTGAGGGATAACAACAGTCTCTTGTAGCAACTCAAACTCTGTAAAACTTTATCTAGAGACTGTGGGGTGTTCCCAGGTGTCACAGATGGGGAAAGCAGGATGCTCAACATGGTGGTTATGTACAAAGAGGCGACTCCTGCACAGGTAGAGTTTTTGGTGGCATGTAAAACATGGAGGATTGCACCCCTTTGGGGTGAGCTTTTCTGCATTAATGCCCTTGTGTTTGCATCCAGCTGCCTCTCCTTGGACATACACGAATTCCCAGTTTGTGCACACGCCAACCTAACGTGGAAAGGCTCACTGATGTGACTTCAGCTCTGCTCCATGTGTGGGCTGAATCTTGCAGCTGGCATTGTTCGGTGGAGGGGGCTGGGCCGCTGGGTGAGCTCATCTTACGCTACACGGCAGTGGGGGAAACTGGGTAATACGTCAGAGCCTGCGTTGCTTCACGTACTTCTTGCATGCGCGTTGCAGGCAGATGGGAAGGGCTGGAGGCCCGCCGGCAGCACTGTGGCTACGCAGAGAGGCTGGTGCCCGAGGAAGCAGGCAGCTGCCTGCCTGCCAGCATGGAGGTGGTTAGGAACGCGCTGCCTGTGGAATAAACGGACCTGGAGCTCGGCAGTTCCCTGGGGGAAACTGAGCAGCGTGACTAGTTTCCTCACGTGGATGGATTGACCAAAAGGTAAGAGAACGCTTAAAGTAAAAAAAAAAAAAAAACCAACCCAAACTCTCACTTCTCAGAAACCCCTCCAAACCCCTGCTCCCTAAAAACCCAGCGCTGCCTCTGTGCCTTCAGGTCCCGAACCACTGCTGAGCTTTTGTTTGTAAGCGGGGTCTGTGAGCGTGGGAGACATTTTGTTCACAGTCTCTCTGCTACATGCTAAAAAAAGGTCTTCAAACACACCATCCAAAACCCCAGCGTCCTCTTGCAATGAAATGCTCCCAGGGCTGCTCCTTCCTGGGAGAAGGCAGAGTATACAGGCTTTGCTGGGAAGCCAGTACTATCTGGGGATACTTGCTGGGAAGCAGCAGTGAAGAGCAGCAGCTGAGAAAAGCTGTTTCCTGGCTGTGGAGGCATTCTAAGCAGTGGCTGGGTTGCTGGCCAGGCAGAGGGACTCC
>JAVSBS010005303.1:0-13385 GCA_033124195.1 Coracias cyanogaster
CGTCATATGGTATGGAATATCCCTTTGGTCAGTTTGGGTCAGCTGTCCTGGTTGTGTCCCCTCCCAAGATCTTGCCCCCCATCCCACTGCGGGGGTGAATGTTGGGAAGAGCCTTGGTGTTGTGTGAGCACTGCTCAAGAGCAGTCACAACACGGGTGTTATCAACACCCTTCTAGCTCCTAGCACAAAAACGCTGCTACTATGTGGAAAACCAGGTCAGCCAGAACCACTACAAAATGCCACCTCTCTGGAGAGTATGATCACATGCTGGAGGGCTCTCTATCTTTGACATCGACAACCCAGAAGCCTCTCCTCAGATGGGTATTTCAAAGCAGGAATATTTTCTTTTAAAGCAGAGAGTAAAGATGTTACTTTTTGTATAATGGCCTACTGGTATAGAGCAGAGAGAAATGTTTAAGCCAGCATAAGGGAATTAAAATCCACATATATCGCTAAAAAGACACAAGTACCAGCCTCAGAGGCTTTAAACTATGCTGAGATTACAGTCTGCTTTTGTATCTGAGTTTTCAAGAGAAGAAGTCAAGATTTACAGGGCAAGAGTAGCTTGGTAAAAACAATTAACTCCTTATTCTAGTGTTTTGGACACTTGTAGGATTAATTTTCTAGTTATGATGACTAGCATCTGGATGACATGCAGAAATAGCACAGGGAAGCAAGTTGTCTTTCTCACCTCCCTCCACTTCACCTTGGCTTCATGAGGGCATTATCCTTGCAGGGTACTTTCCCCTTAACCTATTTCCTTGCTCCCAATTGATTGGAAAATGTGTGTTTTGGAAATATAGGTACAGGAGGGTTTGGAAATCACTGTGGTATTTTATAGGAAATTCTTATAATCAGTTCAGAAAGATGAATGGCATCTACTCTCCCTCCAGTCATCTCAGAATAGACAGCAGTCATAACTATATTTTATGAAAGATTTAATTTTCTACATTTGTATGTGAGTGTATGTGTGTTTTGAGCATGTTCTGAGAAATGCCTGGACTCCTCTGGATCCAGTGAAGTTTAGAAAGAAGGTAATCACCAGGCTTTTTTGGCTGGACTACCTCCGAGTCAGCATATAGTTAAAACTCCAGGGAGCAAAAACTTCAAGCAGGGCTGCACCCATCTAATTAGATACATCCTGTATTATACAAAGCAGCTAAGCAGGAGCTTTTGATATCGAAGTAATTATTTTAAGAACCTCAATTCTACCTAATTCCTTCTTGGAAACATAATTCATTTATTTAAGTTTGCTCATTATGTCTATTAAAATGTCTGATTTGCTATCAATATTTCTAAGATTTTGTCAAAACTGCTACAGCACACAACAAAAGCAAAGATTATGTTTTAAGATATGAAAATGTATAAATGCTCCTTTTAATGACTGAGAAATAGTACACAATACACTGGAAAGAAAGATAACTTATAATTAGAACAGTTAAAATGTTTTATCTGATATTCTGTGAATGATTATCCAAAGTACATTAGCAACTGCCAAGTGTGTATCATAGCTGGGAGAGCACATTGTGGGAGCGCAAAGTTCTACTTTGCCTAACAACTAGTAACGTGAAAAAAAAGAGGGGAACAACCTTAGACTGAATTAATCAGGAACACGTGGAACTGTGTGCCAAGAACCAGTATTAATCAACAACATCTTCTGGAATAGTGCTAGGCATTAGAAAATTAGTGCAGTGCAGTATTATGTATCAAGACTTACAATTATCGATCAACATCTAATGGGATCTCTTTTACCAGATGAAGCCCTGAGAGAAGCAGCAATCCCGAGAGTGTTCACTGGAATATCTTATTTCTACACCTTTTTTATAGTACGTGACTTCACACATTGCTGTAGTCAAGCAAAAATATTTGTTTATTTACTGACATTGGTGAAGATCATCAGTATGCAGTTTCTGTAGTGCACAAGAAATCTTACTATCCATAGTCGATCTTGAGGTAGTTTATTAATCACAGTTCACCATGTCATAGGAGAAAGAAAGCAAAGTTTTCTTAAAGGATGATGCATTTCTTCATCCTTTTGTCTAAAGGGAATCTTCCAGTGAAGCCCATTTTATTACCTCAGTGAAATAACCAATTAATGATAGAAACTTTTCTATACAGTTTTGGAATATATCCGTGGTAGACAGTATCAAGCCTGTAAAGGTATTAAACTTAAACGTCTTCAGTGCCGTTAGTCTCCTTACTCAAACTGCTCTGTTGTGTTTGGGGACTGCTTGAATGATGGCAACCCATAATCCCTATGAACTACAATGTAGCAAGCTACAGGTCTTTAACATTTCTTCTTCAAATACGCTGCTTGTACTATGGTTTATCTGAAGAGAACTTTTTCTCTAGCATAGCTAGAGTTAGGGTCTTGAAGGTAACATTTATGGCCAGACAGTATTTTGGCCTGAGGAAAATTTCTAACCACATTATATGGTTGTGAGTTTTATGTTTCTTGCTACAAGATGTCCTGACTAGTGTCTTCTCTGTGTTCTGGAATACATAAAGTAAAGCCTGTGTGATACAAGACAAGTACCTTAGAATAACACACACTTATTTTTTTTTAAAAATAAGTGACCTATTTTGCTAGATTTTTTTGGTATGGTTTTCCATTTATTATTTGCATTTTTTAATTCTAGACTTCTCTAAGAGAAATGCCAGAAAGTAGCTCCCAGATTTTTTACATTAAATGTGTTCTGCATTGCACGGGTTAGATAAAAAAAATCTTTCCTTCAGAAAAGGATATTTCTATTTAGGGAAAAAAAAAACAAAGCAATTATTTTTTTCCCTTTCCTTCTAGATTCTACCAGTCTAAATCTTAATTATCACCAACAGTAAAGAGTTCTGAACATGTCAGAAAATAATAGTTTGGATATTTTAAAAAATTTTTGTCATTTTCATTTCAGTGAAAACTACTTGTCAATTCAAATAATTTTTGGTTTATTCAAAATTGCATCTTTTAATGATAGATGACTCACTGAAGAAAAGTTCATTTAGCTTTAAAGTTAAGTACTAGTTCTAAAATATGTTTTGAAATATATATTACCAGATGTCTACACAGGTGCATAGACAGTCAATATCAGTGTGAAATCAGTTATGCATTAAGGACCCGCACTGAAGGAACACAGTTACACCATCTGTGAGACTGTTCTACTTCAGATTGCACATCTGAAGATGCTGAGCTAAATCAAAAAGTGAGAAGCTTTAAAAGTCACCAACTTTTTTCTCCTTCATCTTTTCACTGCTTTATAAGTCCTTTAAGTTATGGGTGAGAGACTTTGGGTCTTTTTATGCTAGTAAATTCTTCTGTGATGTTATAATTTAAGATTTTGAAGATTAAAAAAATGTTAAATTCTCTGGTATATTGTACTTAGTTTCTTGCATTGCAGGAAGTAAGCAATTAATGAGATTGTCAAAATATCAAGTAGCCTTGTCTTTTGTCTTAATATCAGATCATCAGGGAACCTTTATTTTAGTTAAAACTTATGAAACAATTTTAATATGTAAATAGCGTTTTAATTTTGCTGTGAGCATCAAACAGTCTTAATCACAAATTTCAGAATTGTCATTCTGTCTACTGAATTCCTTCTGCATGATATGGCCTTGCTTTCCTTGTGATATGAAGGCCATACAATCTGGAACTCTGCAAGGCCTTTGATCTGAGCTGCATACTAGCATAGAACATGCATGGACAATATTAGGAAAGTCATGCTGTTAAGACATTTGTTGTTAAGTTAGTGTTATTTTAGTGACATCTAATAGCTCTCCTGAAATAGAGATAAGAAACTGTCAGACTTTCTGCTAAACATTTATTCACAGATTTCAAAGGATTGTAACTAATTTCTTTGTCATCCCTGAAACTTCCCAGACTGAAACTATTTAAATAAATTTTCTGGTGAAATTTTCTTGGAGAAAAAATATAAAGTGTGTTTGTTCAGATAGTTTAAGAAGAAGAATAGAGATCACAATTTATTCCAATCTTTGATACTGAATCGGATTTTTTTTAATAGATTGGAGGTAGTTTCACTTTTCTGTATAGTGACATTGGTATTAATGGAGCTACTATACATTTACTGTGTAACAGAGAGGTTTTGCTCTACGTTGTGGAGAAGATGTACAAGCATTTAAAGTTTGTTTTCATTAGCTGAAGACAACTACTAAGGAAACAACTGTATTTCCTTGTTCTATGATTTATACTATCATATTGTATTTTTAAAGGAACCAAATTCTTTCACCCCTTTTAAGAATGATTTTCTCTTAATAACCCCAAACCCACCATTTTCATGGGATACTAAAAACAAAAGAAAAAAATCCACAGAATGAAACAGGGATTTTACATTTATTTGAAGAACTGTACAAGGAAGATAAGTCAGAGATTTTGTGAATCACCATGAACAATCAACATAACAGTCAATGAAAAGTAAAAGAACAATGAGAGAGCTCTTTTTCTGTCCTGTCATAGCACATTACATCCTGTAGTATGCACTGAATAGGTCATATGCATTTGTGTAGAAAAATAAAAAGGCCTGGCTGTGTCTTATCCCTTCTACATGACACCATTTTTTAAATAGACCTTTTACGGGACACCAGAACTATAAGAAATCCTTTGAGTCCTTATGTTGTCTGTTAAGTCTAAAAAATCGTCACAGTCTCTTACATCAAGGGAAATGTGTTAGTAAAGGGTAGAACATTTCAGCCTCAAGATTCAAAGATTTTTTTTGTGTGTGAGATGTCTGTGGAAAACGATATTTCAAAGAATTGTATCATTACATAACAAATTCAAAACTCAGATGCACTTGCATTTTTGAGCCTTGGAACTCCTTTCCCAGAAATTATCTGACTTGCACTATGCTTTCAATGACCTAAACTTTACTTTCTTCTTCTCTTATTTATTTTTATTTTGCATTGGTTATTTTACATGGTCAAACAAATCACATATCTTTTTTATTCAGCCTAAACCTTCAGTTTTATTTTATAACCAGATTTTGTACAAATTATTCATAATTTTTATGTTTTCAAAATGTATAGCTTAAATCTAAAAATTCTCTTTGATATCTCCACTATGTAGACGTACCAACCAAGTTCTCACTGGAATCAGTGGAATTACATTCATTTCCCTATGTCGCATAGATATAATTGAGCCAAATTTCTAGAGAATAAGTTTTATGCAGTGATGCAGTAGAATTCTTTTGGGAATTGAAGGGGTTTTCATAGATTAATAAAGTATCACAATTCATGTTGAGTCAGTTGAACTGAAATTTGGAACTTATCTTTTGGCTAGGCAAGGACAAAATACTGCTAAAAGAGTGATTATGGAGGAAGAGACATATTTACATTTGCAGTCTTATCATGTTGAAGTCCTATACATTTAATGGCTTATGTCTTGAAATTGCATTAATGTAATGAAAAGCATGCAGTATTGATGTGCATGGTAAATCAAATACTGTTTTATGATAGTAGAGGTATTTCTAATAGTGTGAAGTTACTGCAAAGATTAGTAATTAAAAATGATACCATAGGTTGATGTAATAATCAAACTCCAGATGTCTCACTTCCTGAAGTCTCTCCTACTTCCTTAGGACAAACATCCCATACTGATAATATTGTTTTCATTCATATTTGTGGGTCATATAACACTTATTCTATTCCTGGACTATAGCCACTCCTAGTTCTAAACCCTGCATTTATTAACCTCAAGCAGTTATACATAGGTTAGAGGACCTTACTGAGATTCAATTTAATTGAAAACTCCCTCATAGAATACAGTAGAAAATAGTTGTTTTTCAGTATCTGGAAGTTAAAAATAACCATGGAGAGAGAAACAAAACCAATCTTTTATGGGTTCCTAGACTTCACTTGTCTACAGTTCCCAACAAGTTATGATATAAAGCAGCCAGGTTGGTCAAAACTGATTTATGCATGGCAAGTCCCTGCTCACCATTCCAGATCTCCTTCCTCTCATTCATGCATCCAGAAATGGCTGCCAAGAGAACTTGCCCAATAACTTTCTTAGGGACTAAAGTGGGGCTCACCAGTCAGTAGCTTCTTGTGATGACCTTGTGGCCTTTTATGAAGATGGGTATGACATTTACTTTTTCTAATCATTAGGAATTTACCCTGGTCTCCAAAACTTTCCAAAGATGAGAGAAGGGTCTTGCAAGCACAACAGCCAGTGATCTGAGGACCCTTGGAAGCAGCCCATCTGGACATGTGCTTACAAGTAATTGTAAGAACTCAACCCACACTTAATTAATGCAGTGGTAGAGGTTTTCCTATTGCCCTTGAATATTTTATTTTGTGAAACAAGAACTAAAGGATGCCCTCTCTACTTTTACAAATTTTATCATGTTCTACAAACTTTCAGCTTCACCTTAAATGGAAAGGCAAAATTAAGATTTTGCTTAAGAATTTCATATTAGGAGACATCCACTAATGTCATCATTAGCCTGATCTGATGACCTGACCTTTAAAAAAATAATTCTGAAACACAATGTAACAGATCCATTACAATTCTTGTAGAAGAAGTAGAAATTTGGTAAAAGTTCATTCTTTCTTGGTGATATAGGATTGTGGCTACCTTTATTAAGTGCAAAATTTCCATTAAATAAGATTATTACATCAAGCTTATTTTAAAATAGCTTCAACAGAGTAATGACTTTTGATTTACACTGTTAGAATAAGAATGTATCTGCTTCTACACTTCTCATGGAAATGTGTAAAAGAGGTAGTAATTACTGACTTCTGACCCTTTGTTATACTGTACACTTTATACTTAGAGAAAGATTGGTTATTGAGGAAGAGGTTAATAGAAAAATAATTTTACTTTCTAAGGCTTTAAATGGTTATGTTTCATTATCTTAAAAAGTTCAGCTTTCTTGATTGCTCCCTGTTGTATTCACTCACTGTTCAATAAACACAATAATGAAATTCCAATGTACTTGAACAGAATAAGGGTCAGGACATTTCAAAGACTCTGAAAATATCTCTACTTTGTTGTAACTTAATGATTTTATCTCCTTTGGTCAGATATATAATGTAAAACATCATTTGTTAATAACTAAGAATTTTCATACTTGGATTGTGTTTAGATATCCCATTATCAAGTTTTGAAAGGAAAATACAGAAATTAGCCACCTATTTTTAATTTTCAAATTTGGAAAATAAGCCTCTTTTTTAAAATTATTTTTTTATTGAAGCTTTTTTGTCACATACTTGTGTTGGAACCAGGTAAGATATTCTCTCATATGTATTTGTTTAGTAGAAAGCTTTCAGTAGAAATGGATAGGACAGAATTCAATTGTTTCTTATCAAGACTGAAATCTCTAGTGAAACAGAGCAAATGCTCTTGAGTCTGGTAAACTCCTCTGTGGATGAGAAAAGAGGTCCTTAGCCTCCCTCTTTCAGAACTCTCCAGATTTTCAATCTGTTTCTTTAACAATCTTAGACAATTAAAGGGAATGACATGGACTGAATCACATCAGTAACATCTTTGATTGACCACTTATGGTCCACTTATTATTTAGAATAGACATAGGCAATAGAAATGAAGTATATGTATATTCATTTAGAAATTAATAACTGTAAAGAAGCATTTTCAGGAATGCTTATTAGTGGAACATGGATGACTTCCTTTGTGTGAAGTTCACCAGTGTGAGAACGTGTATGTCTACAATGCCTGTAGAATTATAAATAGCTCATCCTGTATGGCCACCTGCTTCATTTCTACAACCACCCCACTCTCATGATAAAATGTGTCACAGCCTTCACAGTTGTCACTGTTCTGAAACAATCCCAGACTGATGTGTTTGGGAGTCAGGCTGTAGTGCAAATAACTTTGTCTGATTAAAGGAAGAAGTGCCCTTTCTCTTGGCTATTTCTTACACATTAGCTGTCTATCATGATTTCATGAGCACAAGGCCTTACTACACTTCCTCTTCAGATAGGCAATTTCAGTAGGCATCTCCTAACAAATTCCTTTCGTTCAGTCTTGAAAGTACTCTGGAGTATAATTCACCTTCAGAAGTTTGTCTTTGGGCTTCTAATAAGTTCTCCAGTCCCCAGCAGTTAAGCTAGATGTGGATGCATCATTTCCTTAGTATGTAAGATAGACAGCATTTAATTCAGGAACAGGAGTAGTCTCTGTCAGCTGACCCTTGATACTCTCTGCTCCATTGTTCTACAAGTATGTCATAGCCCAGCACGTATGGGAAACCATGATGACTTGGTACTGCAGCGTGCTTTCTTTTGTATCAAAATTTCAAGCTGAGTACTTCAGTGTTGCCATTTAAGCAGCAATATTAATCATTACCTGCACTTCTTCAAACTTTTCTCTAATAAATCTTGATAATAATTAATGTCATTCTTTTGATACCTCCAAGATAAGCTAAGAAAAATTTAATAACTTTTCTCCAAATGACCTACTGAGGTCTCAAAATCTATTATAATAATTAATGCTCAGCTGTGAAGTTGAACATATTTCACATAATTTTTAAATGTGTGCTTCTGATAAATATTGTTTACCATACCAGTGATTAATCAGTGTTATAACTACATGTCCATGTGCATAAAGGAGAAACTTCCCCAGTGCATTTAAATTTTGTTTTTATTGGAGCTATATACAAGAAACTGTGCACAGTATATAAGGTAAAGGGCAAGAACACTTGGTAGAATTGCCTCTGAATCAAAACTAACACCGTCAGAGTGATGCATTTGTACCCCTAGGCCTGCAGTTTCATCCTTATGATGATATAGGATGCACTTCAGGGCAGTATTCATAGAAATGCATGGATGTGATATGGGTTTCCAAAAAGAGATTCTTTCAGTGAGGCTGCTTATAATGTTGCTAAGATAATTGTTGATCAAATAGAATTCCTAACCTAACATTACATAGTTCTACCACCTCTATGTACAACACCTCTAAGTACCCTAACATACATTCTTAATTGAATTCTCATTGTAGACACAAAAATCTTTAGGGTATACCCTTCATGACTAGGGTATAATTACTTATGCAGTTCTCTCAATGTAAAAACATTTTGGAAAATAAGTAATATACTGCAAATATAATTAAAAACTCTTCTCTGATCATTTCAATATGAAAATTGTGGATATGTCCAGCTTTTCATTGTATACAAATAGTTATTCTCTTGTAAAGGAACTGTGTTTTTCTTACAGCTATTGTGCATTAAAGTAGACTTCCAGATGCTGAGATTAGAACTGCCTTCATTATAGAATATTCCTCATAATTTTCCTGTGATTTAGCTTCCAGAATTAAATTATAGTCTTTGTTCTTTGTTTTCAGAAATAAAAATAAAATATAATATTGCCTCTAGAAAGATTTCATATACACATCTCTCTTCCTCTAAGTGAACACCTTTGAGACAATCACTTCATATATATACATCCAGTGAAGGTAGAATATGACTTAGAAAAAAATCATAATGTCATATAGCAAATTTTCTTTAACACCATGCTAAGGGTGCTTTCTGTTAGCAAGACAAAATTTATCTAAAACATTATTTTTAGTATTGGAATTATTTGCCAATAGAATCTCTTCCAGGAAATTCTTGACCTCAGAAAAAGAAATGTCCACTTACAGAACATGTACTATGCTTTAAAATGGTCTAAGCCTGATGCTTTTGTGGTCTTATTCTAAAGCATAAAAATCTGAAGAAGATTAAAGATTATTAAGATTTTATTTTGAGACTTGGTATTCCAAGGGACTGGCAATTTGTGAGATAATTCTATAATAATTGTTAATTGTTTTTTCATATTCTTTTTTTTCCCTCCCTGAATTTCCTTATATGTAATTTTGTCTTTCTCCATCTGTTGCATGTGGCGTTACTGAGATGCTATCCAACCAAGATGGTGCTTTTAAGGTCTGAAAATTGCTGTTTGTTTTTTGTATGTATTGAAATCAGCATATTTTTCTAGTTGTACTTATTGTCTAAAAATAAGATATTAACTCACCCTAGAAACTTTGCTTAGCATACACTTTACGACAATAAAGTTTGCTCCTGAGGCTTTTCTTGACTAATTAGAACCAGAAAGTTATTTGTACTGTGATGCTGCCTACAGATCTCATAAAATTTCCCCATCTTGTAGACATGATACATGACATGAATACTATTAAAATGCAGTTAATTTCTTTCCCCAAAATAAGTTACAATGTACAGCAGAACTTGATTTTCATTATGAAGAGAGTCAGTTGTCAAGTGTACTAGTGCTGTCTACAAAAAATATAATTCTATTTCCAGAACTTTCCTTATAGTAGTTGTAGTTCGTAGTTACAAAGCCAGTAATTCTGGGAGTGTTGAAGACGTTGTATTCAACTACTACTTTATTCAATAATACTCATGTTTTAACGTTCTCTGGAGTTTAATGCTCTCTGATTCAGTAAATCCCAGCTTTGTTTCAGTAATTATTTAGGAAGAAACTCATCCAGACTGCTATGCTTAGTCTCTCAAGGCATGTGAATCCTTGGTGAATCTTACCAGAAAGTGGGAAAACAATCTCTGTAATGCTCTACAAATTCTAAACAATCATATTTAGCATTCTTTAGGTTGCAGTTTAAATTCTAAGACCACATACATTCAATGTAATGAGGTACAGTATGTGCTAACGATACTTTTCTGATAATATACTGATCAGTAGGTATTATCCTTCCTTCTCAAGAAATAAAGCAAATAATTTGTGGTTAAATTATAACTTAAAATGTTATTAGGCTTAATACTTATTTTCCTCTCATCATCCTGAAGTGGTAAGGTTGCTGGAGAAAGGATCTTATCTACTATACTTTATTTTGGAAAGAGACAATATCCCTTGATCAAGAATGAGGTAAGATTATACTTTATTAAATTTCTCTTTACTGAAGGGAGAATGTTCTTAAGAAGAATTCTATTTTTATTTATAAGAAATAAATAAAATATATTTAAAATATGTATATGTAACAAATATTTTACATGATATATATATATGTATATTTATTTACAGTTTTTATCTTATTTTTACATCTTCTACTCCTTTGCTCAAGAGTATAACTGTTTTCTCACTGTTATTTTTTTTGGTTAAACATCCCAGAAGTCCCAGGCAAAGTGATAAGATCTGAAATCAAACAAGATTGCCAATCTTTTGGGGATTGTAAATTTTTCCTTATTATAGTGATTCTGTGATATTTTTTTTAGAAGTATCTTATTTGGAAGTTATTTGCTAGGACTACTTGGAACTATATTGTACTGAATTAAAAGATTTTGTGACAAAGATTTTGTGAGTGGTTCTCATGGAGATACCCACAAAACAGACAGCAGCAGCTACCCAAAATGTGGATTTATTGTAAATAAAATTACTCAGTACCACTTCAAAAAAAATTAAATTACAAGTTTGGATGTCAGTCAGGAATTTACTACTACACAACTAATTCCTAAATTTTAAGGAATATTCTTTCTAGAAAGCTGAATCAAAATGTGTGCACACCCACTCATAAAGAGAAAAACCTTCCACACAAGGGTACCCAAAGTTCTCTCACCCAAATATTGCGAGGGGTCACTCAAGGACATATCCAAAAGTAATATTCACTCACCAAAAGGGGTGTGAAGGTCACTTAATTTGCAGCAGTATCCTTGGTCCAAGGGGAAGGTCCAACTGCAAGGCCTGTATACTCCGAGGAAACCAACTCAAAATCAGCTGTCTGATAAGGCTCCATTTATATCCTAGTCAAGTGTGTATTATGATCATTCTTATTAGTTGGGGGCAAGCCGGTGCCAAAGGCAGGCTAAGGGCCTGGACTCTGAGGCATCAGTAATCACCATGAGGCACCGTTTAATGTCTGTGTGGTGCCAAATTGATCTTTATTGGGTCTCTGGCAAGCCCTGGCCTTTATTAGATTTTTGTCAGGGCGGTTTCACCTGCCACAGTAACCAGTACTCTTTTTGGGAAATACTTAGCATCTTGTGTAGTCTTCTAAGATGTCTATATATTAGCAGTGAAATACATTATTAAGTCCAGAATACAGCAGCATAGTTTTGAATTGTAAGGAGAGTGTGGTGAAAGCCAGCTGCATCTCATATGGATACAAATGACAGAAAGATCTAAAACCAAAACCTTTCATCTTCTTATCTAAGGAATATTAAAAACTGAAATTCTGCTTTCTTTTCAGGGCCAAATACAAATCATTGTGTGTCTGAGTCATGGTTACTGTTAACTCATTTTTCATCCCTTCTATGCATATTCCTTTACCTCCTGAAATACTTGTTTCATGGTGGTTTGTTATGTGACATTATCTATCCTTTCTTCCACTGTACTGATGTGTCATGGTATTGTGAAAACAAAGAGGGCCCTGTCAGCTTGAACCTCTCTTGCGATAAATTCAGTCTGTTTCAGAAAACTGCTAATCAAAGCTTCTGGATAAGGAAAGGGTGGGAGCAATTTATGACAACAAATCATTTTATAGACTTATGAAGGATGCATATCAGTTGTTGGAGTGCACCTTCTCAAATATTCTGAATTAAGAAAATGTGTTGTCTCCTATCAGCAAAAGGGAAAGGATGTGGCATGGTAGTTGTGAGAGTATACCCCAAGTTTTGCAGAAAAACCTAAACACCTTAGCAGTCAGTGTCTGAGAAACCACAAGTTTAGTTACCAAGAGGTATATCCAATGTGTTTACACGTTTCACTCTTTGGAGGTGTATCCTTTCTTTACGTTCTGGATCATCTTAACTGAATTTTTGTTGGGCTAGTCAAAGACAATAAGAGGCACGGATACAGAAATGATAAATTTTCTGTGTGGCAAGGGAATGTATCTCTGAGCCAACACAGTGGGTGTTGGGGCATGCTTTTTTCCAGATAACTTCATTATATTCTGATGTTTAGTTTCAGCTAAAATTAAATATTAAAATATGTCTTCCTAATTACGTTTCCTACCCTACTAGAGTGGAAAGTGTACTGTGTATATAAAATATTAAATCTTTACTCTTCATTTGTGAGTCACAGGTCAGAAGCAAGAAAAAAAATCCAAGCAAAAAAATCCAAACAACATAAAGAAGAAAAAAAAAAATCTAGAGTATTTAGGTAACTTTTCTGGTTTTAAAAAAGCTTGTCAATGACATAAGAAAGTTACTGTTACCTTTCCTTAAAGAAATAAGTATTAGATAATATTTTTTTTTTCCCTATTCTCATTGGAAATTAATGTGAAACTGGAGTGGGTTTACATTGATTTAAATTAAACTATTCTTAATTTACAGATTTACAGGCCTGTAACTGGAAATAGAGACAACCCATTTTATGCATAGTGTTACCACATCATGTGTTACTGTTTACAGAATCACAGAATCACAGAATCATTATGGTTGGAAAGGACCTCCAGGGTCATCAAGTCCAACCTTTCTCCT
>JAVSBS010005304.1:0-11770 GCA_033124195.1 Coracias cyanogaster
CTGGGCGGCGGCGCACCGGCAGCGGCCGCCTCCATGGCGCGGCGCGGCCCCGGCCTGCGCCCGCCGGGAGCGAGGGAAGGCGGGCAGCGCCGCGCCAGAGGGAGGAGCAGCGGGCCCGGTACGGCGGGATGGAGCGCGGCGGGCGGCGGCTGGGCCCAGCTTTGTGCCCGCCGAGGGGCCGCCCCCAGGAGGGGCAGGGCTCGTCCTGGGGCGGGGGGCACGGAGCTCTGCTGCCTGCCCCGGGATGCTGCTCGGCTCCCTTCCCCTTGGCGGGCCCCAGCGCCGCAGGTTTCCTGCTACCTTCTGGGTGCAGGTGAGAGCGAAGCAGCAGCAAAGCGCTGCTCCAGGAGTGCCAGCGCCAAGTTGCTGTTCCTGCTCCCGAGCCCAGGCAACCTGCGGGGCTTCCCGGCAGCTGCCCCAGCGCGCTGCCTGCCCCTGCGAGGCCGCTGTCCCTCCAGCCCCGCCGCAGGCTTCGACCCTCCGGACATGTGGAGGCCTGACTGCGGCTGGCCAGGTGTGCAGGCAGTTCAGGTCTCACCATTCTTGCAGTTACATGAGTCAGAGTTACTCTGAACCTCTGATTTTTAACTGCTTCCAGCTTTGTGTACAACCTTGAGCTCCTCTCTGAGGTTTCAAACCCCACCTTTTTGCTGATGACTCCCGTGCCTAAGGATCTACCTCATCCTACTCATCCTCACCCACATCTCAACAACTCCCCTGGAGAACCTGGTGGCAGTTTGCATACCCGGGTAGGCTTTTTAATTACTCACTTCTAGTGATGCTCTGTATGTGTCATAGGTGATGGAATTAAACACCAGAGGTGTCAATGTCTTCTGCTCTTGGTGCAAATATTTGTCACTGTCCTGGCTATGCTGCTGTCCTTTCTGCCACAAGACATGGCTTCTCTCCACTTCGCCTGTTCCCCACAGAGCACCATGGTTTAATCGTTCTTCCCCCATGGTTTAATCTTTCTTCCCCCAACAGCACAATGGTTTTTTTTATATATGTTTTTCTCTGTCACAGTTCTCTCGTACAAACTGTGTTTATCTCCCTTTGCAATTACCCAAACTCAACCTCATAGGATTTGATTTGGGAGTGTAGAAGAGGCCCTACTCTGCCATTTCCAGGTCATTTTTGTAACTACATGTGCTTGTCAGTCCCTTTTCAGCAGAGGGGTGAATTTTAGTCTCCCATTTCCCAAGCGCCTGGCCCTAACCACTAAGGTATTGGCTACATGGGAAAGGATTAGTCCCCAGATCCCCTCTTTGACTTGTGATTATGTAATACTAAAGCTATATGTCAATATGAGATATAAGGTCTATAATTATATGTCTTTAAAAAGCATTCATAAATATACTTTTATGTATTTTTATATTGTATTGAGATTTTATGTATTTTTCCTTCACTTATATAACAGAATAGTTTATGGATTTTTTCAGTTTTGAAATCCTAATCCAGTAACAATCCTGCTGTGACTCCTGCAAGAAATCAGCCAGACAAGAGTAGTTTCAGTGTTGTGATAGTTACGAGTTGGTTCATGCTGCTCACGATTCTCCATAACCCAAAATAGTAAGTTTAAAAGAAGCAGAACTATCAGACCTTCCATATGTCATCATATCTGAGCTCCCCAGCTGTGGTGCCATTACCTTTGACTTAAATTTTATTCATCCTATACCTGTAATCTGCTGCTGATTCTCCAGAGATGGAGAATCATGTCTTTGGTGCTTTTTGTCTCCATTGTCAGCTTTTTGTCCCCATTTGTCTCAGCTCTTGGAATTCCTTGCTACAGGTAGGCTGCAGCAGCCTCACACCAGAAAGCCACTGTCAGGCTGGGGCTTTACACCGGAGCTGCTTATCAGCAGGATTGCAGTCCCAGAGGGGTATCTGTGTACTGTGGAAATAGGAAACAAAGGAATAAGGGTTTAAACAGGCAGGAACCTCTTTTGAATTTAATTTCTTTAACAGAATAAATAAATAAATCAAATCTTTTAAAAAAAAACCCCAACAGCAATGATGAATTCTTAAAGTGCCCTTTGTTAGACTTAGGGGACTGAGTTCATTTCAGAGTATGATCAACTTTGCTTTCTCAGGAAATTTTTATGGCTTGTGGACAATGGTCATGAATGCACAGATATCTGACATGTCTAAACATGACTTTGTGTTCAGCTACCTCTGCTCCAGGCTCCTGCTTTTACTATGATTCAGGGTTCACCTCAAGCGTGACCATGGCTGTGTGTTTCTGGACTTTTTGTCAGCCTTTGAGTTTGCCTCATGCTGCAGTGAAGCGATGCTGCTGCCTGGCGTGTGCGCTGGCCAGGCTGCCTGGCTCCAGAGAAGAGACACCTTCCATTCAGCCCAGCATTGGTATTATCGCTGCCCTGTGCTGTCTCACTGGTGGAAACATGGGAGTGTGTGCATCTAAGGCTGTGAATCCTCTTTCAAATACAGAAACTGTTCCTAGTGGTCTACAAAAATAACTAACTAGTTCCACTGTAATGTGGTTTACTGTATCTCTTCCAGGATGAGTGAAATCCCTGGTTATAGTTTATGTGCATGCAGGATGTATTTGGATGCTTAATGGGCCGCTGGACTGGTAGGCATAAACCTCATTTGTGACTTAGGAAAAACTATTGACAAAGAAATATTAGCAATACATTTGTATAGTTCTTTAAAAATTAATTGTTACTATTCAGAATGTCTATCTAAAATATCAAACTGTTTTGAAGTGTGATTGAAAGGAACTAAGAATCTAAATATTTCTTGTAGTTGTTTATCTTCTAGAATAGTTGAAGGATAACCCAAAAGTAATGGCATAGCTTTGTCTGGTGGTTTAAAAAAAAAAATACTTTTGAGCTGAGCACAAAGAAAAGAATTAGCACAGCCATAACAAATGAGACACAGACATGGATCTTGTGTCCTCATCTGCCTTCAACTCCTTTTGTTTAACAGCTTTATTTCTGTGTGTCCTATCAGGCTCTTCCTTCTGCTAAGAAAATCGTAATTTTAAGTGGGTGATAAAAGTAGATAACAATGATAAGTAAAAACACAGAACATAATTTGTGAGTAGGGAGCATCTGCTTCGAGTTTCAGGGAACTGAAAGTGCAATGCCATTGTACACCTAGACACTTTACTGTATATTACTACAACAAAGCCGTATTTTCTGCATCTACCGTATCAACAAAAGGACAGGCAAAAATTAACACAAAAATTGAACTTAAAATCAGAAGTGATTCCTTGTAAAATGATGACCAAGCATAATTTCAGGGTTTTTTTAACTGGAAATATTTAAGCCACTAGAGGTCCTTCATGGTCAGATTATTAATTCCTCCACGGTGGGTTGTGGTTTTATTCTATTTCTTTATTCACACTACATACAATAATTACTGTCTCTAAAGAAATTTATTTTGTTTCGTGTAATACATTCTTAGAATAATGGAGTAATTTTTCCTTGATTAAGCTTTTTCTGGGAAAATATCAATATAAGGATTTTACAAACATAATTTCCTTAATAAAAGCTCTTGTGTTATTATGAAATAAAAGGTTATTGATTTTTTAATTCAACAATTACACATTTTCACATTTCCAGTTTTGCATCATCTTACACCACTTCTTCAACATAACCACTTATGTCTCAGAAAAATAAAGGAAGGAAGCAAAGGTCAAATTAATGAGCAAAATTAAACAGCTGGATAAACAACTGTAACAATAAAACAACATGTAAGGTAGTTTTTCTTTGCTGCTTTATTATTTTATTCTTATTTATCCTAGTTAGGAGCCAGATAAAAATGTTTGAAAACTATTTGATAGAACTATTCAGCCTTGGGAACTTGAATGATAGGACACAGATTAAAGTTATCACTACAGAACACAATGTCATTTATCGGGAAAGTAGTAGCAAAGATTTGTAGCATAAGCTCATCATTTGGAAATGATTAGGAATGAAGTCGAAGATGATCGCAGGATGGCAATGAGCTGAAAAGGCCTAGATGCTGCACAAAGGGAAAATGTAATCCTAGGATGCATGAAGACAGAGATGCACTAGACTATCCAAAGTCCTGGGAGACTTTTTCTGAAATTTGGTGTATGTGCTGGTTACTCAAGGAAAGTGTGCAGAAAGATGCAAAAGGATCTACAGGAGCCCACAGGGGCTTGGCTTGTTAGTCCTATTAGGACTATTAGGTCTATTAGGACCATCAGGGCATGGAACAGATCTTCCATAGGAGTAGCAGAAACAAGAAGATGCCTACCTTGGCAGCAGGGCTTTAGCCCTGAGAGCCAGAAGATTCCTTCCCATCCTGTATCTACAGAGAAAAAGGATTTACAGAGGAAGGATATCACACTTTTTAAATTAAAATATTATCTCTAAAATTTGCAATCAAAAAATGAATCTGAGAAACATTGCAGTAATCCACTCAGTGCAAAAACACACCTTATGGCTGCATGAACACTTCCTATGGTGCAGGGGTGGGTCTGTTGTCTCTACCAAGAAGGAAATACGAAGCAGTTTCCACATTGCAAGGTCAAAAAGGTATTAACTAAAGCAAAAGCAACGGAACGAGGAGGGGTGTGAATTTCAGTATGTGGAGAGTTTTATTTATGATTAAAGACCAAGAATGGCATTTAGGTACTTGATTGCCATTGATAATTACTAGAGCAAACAGAAATGGTAAGACAGGGTGGGCAATCGATATAAGGTCACAAGAGTCTTTACACATCAGTAATTCTGGTCTTATACACCATCGTTGCTTCCCATTCATTTGAGATGTGAACACCTGCTTAGAACTGTGCCCAGGCAAAAAATTCAGGGTTTTATTGCAAATGTAGTGCACCCGAGGCCTAAGTACACTGAAGTGGGTGCTAATTTCAGTAATAACTAGTAAATCTCAAAGGACACTGGCTTTGCACCCAGTCCAAACACAGGTCCCTCAGATCTTTAGACCTCCAGCACTGACACCAACATTGAAAGAGCTATTGGGAAAACTGGAGATTACAGCTTTGAACCATGAGCTATGTCTCAGAAAGGCAGACATAACAAAGCCCAAGAACCATCAAAACTTTAACCTACTTAGTACATGTTGATAGCATGATTTTTTTTCCAAACTCTCTGCCCCTGAAAAGAAGGAAACTATTCTTCAACCCTCTGACAGATTTCTTTCTCTTAAGAGAATCATATCCTTCCAGCGTTTTCACAGAATAGCATTTAGTACCTCTGACTGCAGCTGCAGTCTACAGTAAGACTTCTTCCACAGGCATCTTCTGCTCTTCGGACTAAACAGAATAGTTTTGATTTTTTTTTAGTTTATCACTCTAATGGCTATGAAAATAATATTTGAAAAGACCTGGCAAATTGCCTAGAGTTTCCTCTGCACAGACTGGGGTACAGCCCTCTCTGAAAGCTTTCCACATTATTTAGGAGTTATAGCAAAATGAATATTCCCAAAGTTTGGGAAGACCTTGCATCATTTTTTTCCAGGGAAAGACTCCTGGCAATACAAATTTGGTGTGATTGCACTTGGCTGCATTTCTGTCAGACTGGGCAAAGCACAAAGAACGGTTATTCTGGCCTGCACTGTAGGCCTGGGATCTGATCATCCAGTGTGTGTTGTGTCCACCATTCAGTTCATGCCTTCAGCCTGGGATCCCTGCCCCACTCTGGTGTCGGGTGTTGGGAGTCATACCCTGCAGGAGACTGGCTGGCTTTCCTTCTCTAGGATGAACCACTGTGCTGAGCCTTCCATCTCTGGCTGCGTGGTCCTGACCCTTCGCTGGTATTCTTGTAATCCTGCAGGGAGCCCATGCAGCTGCTTGAAACATCAGAGAACATCTTGGGATTTGGGGGGTTGGGTTTTTTCTTAAATAAGGTCAGTGTTTTATTGACTCAGCTCTCTGAATCAGATTCTTGTCAAGGAGAGGACGTCCAGTTCCAGTGCAAAGGCAAAGGCATACCGGGTAAGGGGCTGGGGTGACAAGAGCAGCTCTGATGTAGAACCATTTTGTCAGGATTGGGTTCTTCTTGGGGAAGCACATTTTAGCTGTGGTGCCACTCTGTTTTTAACATAACCAGATCAGGAATTTTAGTCCTTAAAAGAAAATCACTAACAAAGTATTCTGTTTTCTACATTGATGCCATTTTTAATCAAAAAAACCTGTGACACTGCACCCAGCCTTAGTATCACAGGAAAAATATGATCAGTGCATATTTAGTTGCAAAATTTGCCATTCTGAGCTCTTTTTTAACTAAGACGGCATTGTTTCTGTAGTATCCATTTCAGATAACTTCCTTGTCTGTGATGGGATATTGTCATAATGATTGAGACTAAACTCACCGTGGTGAAGGCCAGGATTCGCAACTGATCACCCTGCATGTGTGAATGCCAGACTTTGCATTGTGTGGTTCACCTTTAGATCTTACCACTTGTATATCAGGCCCTGCCAAAAACAGGCTTAAGGGTAGGGTAGTATTTTACAGGCAGATGAGGCCTCTCTCTCCACTTGCAACCTAGCAGAAGAGTTGGGACAGTCTCTCAAAGGTTGTTTTCACACCTTACTGGAACTATCACTTTTCCTTGATGAGTTTTAAGTAAGAATATCTAAGGCAGCATTATGATGGTCCACCATAAACAAAACGTGGTTTCCAGGCAAAAGAAATTGTTTCATTAGATTAACTAGTATAATTTGTAGACAGTTTATCCTGATATACAAGCAGTTCATCCAATCGGATTTGCAGTGTTGCAGACTTGGGCTGCATCAATGCGATGTTATTAAGATAGGGAACTGAGAAGGGGGTTTTCTGAAAGAGCTTGCACCAGCATCAGTGAAGGACTGGATATGAGGTAGGGTATCATGAAGCTGTTCAGTCTGTGATGCACAGATAAATGGTTGTATTTCAGAGAAGAAGCAAAAAAAAGCTGGTTCCTTCACTCTTGTCCATCTTTGCTATATTATTGTTTGACTCTAATACATTTACTTAAGGCATGACAGGTTCCCTTTAAATAATCTGCCTACTCTGAAATGCTCTGTGCAGTATTTGTGGGGTTCATATTGTTCATAAGAACCCAGATAAATCATTAAATTTCCAGTAATCACACTGTGAGTCTCTGTAGTCTCCACTATTAACACTATCAGTACTAAAAATGTTAAAATATGCTCTGAATTTTATTTATTTTGCACAAGTGTCCTAATTGTTATAAGGTAAGCACATAGATCTAATTCTCCAACTGTTCCACCCAATGCAACCTTCCTTTCAAAGTGTTTATTGGGGTTTACAAAAAAATATTCATAGAATTGCAGAATAATTTTGGTTGGAAGGGATCTCTGGAGGCCGTCTATCACAACACCCTGCTTAAAGCAGGGTCAGGTAGAACGGGTTCTCCAGGGCCCTGTCCTGTTAAGATTAAATATCTCCAAGGCTGAAGACTCCACAACTTTCTGGGTCCCTGTTCCAGTGTTCAAGTAACCTCATGGTAAAAAATTAAAAAATCCTTGTATCTAGTCATAAATTCCCTTGTTGCAAACCATGATTGTCAGCCTTTGTCTTCTTGCTGTGTGCCTCTAGGAAGAGTTGGGCTTTCTCTTCTCTCCATCCTCCCATCAGGAAGGTGAAGACTGCAAGATCCCCGTTAGCCTTCTCGTCTCCAGGTTCATTGAGCTTCTCTTGGATATCATATGCTGCAGACACCTGACCATCTTGGTGGCCCCCGCTGGACACCCTCCTGTATGCCATTTTCATTTTTGTACTGGAGAGCCCAAGCCTGAATGCAATAATGCTTATTAAGGTGATCTTGCGGGGTGATTTCAGTATTCTAACATGTAATGTCTCAGAAGCATGGTTTCTGCCTGTTCCCTTCTGAAGTCGTATATTGTCTTGCTTATCTATTGTTCCTGCATTCTTTTTACTGTTCATATCTACAATGAAATAATTGTTACTTATTCTCAGGAAAGCCATTATCCTTAAAATTGAAACATGCCTTCTGACAGGTTAAACCATACTTGGAGAAAAAGCATTCTGTAGAAGCATATTAGGTGTTACACAGGAAAAAGCAGAAATTGAGTATCAACTTCAATGTGGAACTAGGTTCAAGTTATTTTTGCTTCATTTCAGTTTTTGTCAATATCAGCCAAACAGGAGTAATACCAGACATTGGAATGGCGTAAAATAAAACTATTCTGCATATAAAAAGACACTGTAGAAAACAGATCCTATAAGGTTAAACAAATAATGCAGAGGTAAACAGTTTTAAATTATTTTTCCTAAAATTCCTACATATACAAAAGCCATGTCTTTAAAATTTTGTGCTTGGAAGAAATTGTAGTTAAATTATATGCTCATATTTCATATCAATTCCTTCTTAGAAAAATAATTACCTTTTCCCAAGAACATTCTATTTCGGCATTAGGTATCTAAAGACTTTAAAAAAAATATGTCCGTTCCTTTGTCCATGTTGGAGTTTAGGGCTTGGTATTTTTATTCAGAACAGTTCCTTGTGACTACTTCTTCATTGGCAAAGTGGAAAGCACCATGAGGTGAGGCTGTCCAGAGCCTAGTTACTGTGCTTGAAGAAAATATTCCTCAAGTTTCAATGGGCAGAAACTTCCATGCTTTTGGAAGCCTAGTCCACCATACAACAGAACACAACAGGTCTGTGTCCAAAGAGCATTTAACTCCATCACAAGGATGACGACAACTCCCAGTCAGAGGAAGGGGTTTGGGAAGGAGAAGAATGATTGAAAAGGTGAATGCCTGGCTTTGTGGCTGGTGCTATATTCAAGGTTTTGGCTTCCATGATCATGGGGCTACCTTTGAGAAGCTGGGTCTGTTGGGAGCTGAAGGGATTCACCTGATCAAGTAGGGCAAGATAGTCTTCAGCAAGAAACTGTCTAGATTTATACAGAGAGCTTTGAACTAGATTTAGCAGGGGAAGGAGATGGAGTTTTGAGTGGATAAGTGCCCTGCAGAACAGCAGGCAGGAGAGGCTGGCAGGACTGAAGGAGTAACCGTGACAAGCAGCCTACCCACTCCGCAGGGACTGGCAGGAAAAGATGTGTTTTCTGCCAGCCACCTCTTGCTGCTGCAGGGTGGGGTTTTAGGGGAAAGTGGCACAGAAAAGCACTTCTCTCCCTGGAGCTCTTTCTGAAGGCATTTGGAGTTGCTCTGTGAAGGGACTCTTGCCAGAAGGGCAAGGAGAGAGGGAAGTGGCTGTATCTCAACAAAGGCTGTCCCTCTGCTGTATACCAGGGTGGCCAGGGAGCCTTCCCTCAGGTGGTCTTGGGTAAGACCTGCCTGGGATACCTATGTTGCCAATGGCTACTTTATTAACGCTGTGTTCCTGCCCCTTAAGGGCAGTCAGCAAGTTGCCCAAGGCCAACCTCCTGCTCCTGAAGGAAGTTTGCTGGCCTTCTGCAGAAATGCAGCCACCAGCAGGATGACTGCCAGCAATGTGCCCATCTGTGTGGGGCCAAACCTCCTGAGCCCAGCTGAGGAGCACACGCTCTCCCTGGACATCCTGGTGCAGGTGACAGGGAAGATACAGTGTTTACCAGCTAGCTGCAGCCCTTGAGGCCCACCTGAGCTTTGTTGTTCAGAGGTACTGGCTGCCTCCCCTTCAGCAGATGTTCGCGGGGGAGCTGCTGGGAAAAGCAGCCCCATAGTTGCAGCTTTCTACATAGAAGCAAGGGCCAGGAGTGGGAAAGGCTGTTTGACTGGTTTTTAACCACCCAGGTGGAAACCAATGGTTTGCTTTGTGCAGGCAACATGCGTGGTGGAGTTCCTCACTGAGCACCACAGAGAGCAATCTGGGGAGGAGATGGCTGGGCTTGCCAGTGCATTGGCCAAGGACTAACCAGCATCGGGGGTGGAAGCAGAGACAGTAGAGGTATGTCAAGGCCACAGACAGCATGATGACAAAAGCCTATCCCCTCAGAAGGTGAGCCTGCTGCTGCAGGGACAAGCAAGGTCATCCCCTAGCCTGCAGCTTTGCAAAAGTACAGAGGAAGGTTGATGCAGGTTGGCCATCGCACATTATGCACTGATCCTCCCAGAACTGGCTCAGCTTGAGCTGAGCAAACCCATCCAAGGGATCTGCCTTTCAGAGCTAAGGCAGCAATTGGGCAGGTAGGTCCTTGCCACATGTTAACTTCTACATTTCCATTGCAGGTGGCTCCAGTCGCTCCAGAAAGCAAACACCGGAAGAGCTCATCCAAGGAGAGAAAACAAGCTAGCTTTCTTTGATTAAGAGCAGAATTGGTTTGAGTTTATCATGGCTTTCCCTTTCTAGCAATACTATTGGATGGAAAGGTTGCCAGGCTCTTCACAAACAAATAGAAAGTGAAAACCAACCTGTGAAGAGAGGAGTGATGGGCAACCAGATAGGAAGAGGAGAACGCTGGAAACAGAGATCTCAGGGACTGGGCAACTAAGTAAATCCAAGCAGGCAAGAAGAACGAGGAGCCCAGGTGTATAGCAGACTCTGCTGTCCATCTTTCAAAGCTCTGAACACTGCTCTGAGTATAGGAAATATTTCTGAGGTGCACAGAGATGGCCCCAGGCATGCACCTGCCCTTGGGAGAACGTGTATGTCTGGAGAAACACACCACTCCAGCCTTGGCAGTGTTCTTTTGGCACTGGTTGAAGCTCTGTTTGTGCAAGGCCGAGCAGACAGCCCAGCAAGGTCACAGCAGAATTCTTATAAATCTGGCTCAAACATGACTGGCTTGCAGTTTCCATCAGATTAGTTACTCCGGATCAACTAGATCAAAAGTTCCTCTCCTCTTCTCCTGCAGATCAGCTCCCTCTGGACTGATACAAGCACACCCCTTTCTGTCAGTCAGAACAGGAGTTCTGAAACCAGTTTATCCCAAAGCTCCAGATACCTAAATAGCCTCTATCGTTCTGACACTTGAGCCCTGTGTGATGTCTAATGGCGTCAAGGTCCTTTCAGAAGGAAAAATACAAGTGCCAGCCACAACAGGGGAAAGTAATTGCACGGATGATCTGCAGGTCTGGCAATGATTGTGAGGAATCAGCAGAGCATGGAAATTCAGGTGCAGCTCTCACAGCCGGCATCTGAAGTGTTACAGAGGCAATACCATTTTTCTTCAAGGGCAAAGGCTCACGTGATACCCAGAGCAATCGCTGCCCTAAGTAATTTTACTCCTAACTGCTTGGAGGTCTGCACCATGGCAAAAATGAGGGGTTTTAGATAAAAAATCCCTAAATAGTTTTGGAAACAAAAAGCCTTATGCACTCAAAAGGGAGAAATGTCAGGTGGTGAGACCTTAGCATGATCTTTCTTACCCTTACCCTGCCATTCCTTTTCCTGCCTCTGTGATTAAATGAGAACTGCGGACCAGCATTTGGTCTGGCCAGAGCTGACAGTGCTGTTGTACAAGCAGCCATCTATCTGCTAGTGCTTTAGACAGACTTAGAGTCTGCTAAGACATCACAATACAAAGTTGTGCCCCACTGTCTTTTTCCATAGCGCAGATGTCCCAATGTATATTGCAACCAAAACACTTAAAGAATTGTTTAAATGCCACTAGGAAATGGTAGCAGGCATCCTAGCTGTCTCAAATCTGCACATTCACAGTTGTTTGTTTGTAATTGGACTGAATGACTGGTAAGTGCCTATTCCCCTTGCCCTGGCTGGAATGCATTGTCTGGACTGGCTGCAGTTCTTAGCATCCTGGGCTGCATCAAAAGAACTGTGGCCAGCAGATTGAGAGAGGTGATTCTGCCCCTCTACTCTGCCTTGGTGAGACCTCACCTGGAGT
>JAVSBS010005304.1:16034-26191 GCA_033124195.1 Coracias cyanogaster
GCCTGTCCGCGAGCGGCGGGGGCTGCGCTCGGCGGCGGTGGCTGCGCAGGGCCCGGTGCCGCGGGAGCGCGCCCGCTGCGCTGAGCTGGGCGGGCCGCTGCGTGGCTGGCCTTGTTCTCCACAGCCCCGGGCTTGTGCTGTGGGCGGAGGCACGCTGCCAGTGCCCTGGCCCCGTGCTGAAGCAGCGGGAGTGTACCTGCCTGCGGATTCAGAGGGACCTGTGGTGCGTAGGGAGGAGGCGAAACTAGCCTTAGGAGTCACAGAGTCACAGAACGGTAGCGGTTGGAAGGGACCTCTGGAGATCATCTAGTTCAACCCCCCTGCGAAAGCAGAGGTTCACCTAGAGCAGGTTACACAGCAGGGTGTCCAGGCTAGTTTTGAAGGTCTCCAGAGGGGCGATTCCACAACCTCTCTGGGCAGCCTGCTCCAGTGCTTCGTCACTCTCACAGTAAGGAAATTTTACCTTATATTTAGGTGGAACTTCCTGCATTCCAGTTTGCATCCATTGCCCCGTGGGCACCACTGAAAAAAAGACTGGCCCCATCCTCTTGACGCTCAGCCCTCAAATATTGATAAGCATTGATAAGATTCCCTCTCGGTCTTCTCCAGGCTAAACAGACCCAGGTCTCTCAGCCCTTCTTCCTAAAAGAGATACTCCAGTCCCCTAATCATCTTTGTAGCTCTCCACTGGACACTCTCAAGTAGAGTTCCCTGTCTCTCTTGAACCGGGGAGCCCAGACCTGGACATAGTACTCCAGATGTGGCCTCACTAGGGCAGAGTAGAAGGGAAGGAGAACCTCTCTTGACTTGCTGGTCACACTCTTCCTGATGCACCCCAGGATACCATTTGCCTTCTTGGACACAAGAGCACACTGCTGGCTTATGGTTAACTCATGGCTCATGGTTAGCTCGTTGTCCACTCCTCCCTAGGTGCAGGGCTGTACACTTGCCCTTGTTGAACTTCATTAGGTTCCCCTCTGCCCAACTGTGCGGCCTGTCCAGGTCTCACTGAATGTCAGCACAGCCTTCTGGTGTGTCAGCCACTCCTCCCAGTTTTGTATCATTAGCAAACTCGCTGAGGGTACACTCCATCCCTTCAACCAGGTCACTGATGAGTATGTTGAACAAGACGAGCTGCTACTGACCCCTGGGGAACTCCTCTACCCACAGCCTTCCAGCTGGACTCTGCGCCACTGATCACAACCCGAAGGAACAAAGCCAAACTCAGGCACTGGAGGTGTGTGCAAGCCTGCTCGATACAAAGTGGCCTCCTGTGCCAGTGCATCTCGAGGTACGCTGCAGAATGCTTTCTTCACTGATACATGTACGCAAGTGTGCAAGGGTTGGTGGGCGGCTTTTGGGGCAATACTGCCTGTGGTGACTGAGATTCTAATACTGAACGAAAAAAGCCATCATCACTTGCTTGCAGCTGAATGTGTGTGTATGTATATTTATTTACACATACACATATATGCTGCACTAAAGAGTGTTTAGAAAATCGATAGGTCAGTTTTAAACTTCATCCAATTAATATTTGTTAGCACATTCCGCACTAATGGTTAGTTCTTACTGATTAGTCTCACCAAATAGTCAAAAAGGTCTTCGCGTGTAAATCCAAAAGCAGATACCAGTACACGATACTGTGGACCTTATAGTGTATTGCAAGTACTGATGACCACATTAATTGATGGTCCTAGTGACAAAGGTGGAAGTACTTGGGTTGAAGAGCTCTCTAATGAGAAATGCTGAAACCAAAATGTGCTTCTCACCTCCTAGTAAATTTGGGATCTTGTAAGATTGAATTTCTAACAGTGCCATGTTTCATCTACTACACTAACAGACAAGAGGGCGGTCCAATACTGGAATAGGCTTTCTAGAGAGGTGGTCAATGCCCCAAGCCTGTTGGTGTTTAAGAGACATTTGGACAACGCTCTTAACATCATGCTTTGGCTTGGTCAGCCATGGATTGGTCAGGCAGTTGGACTAGATGATCATTGTAAGTTCCTTCCAACTGAAAGATTCTAGTCTAGTCTAGTCTAGTCTATTCAAAAGTTCCTACAATAATCACTGTGGAGGTAGGAAAAAACCAAATGCTATTCTATTAAAAAGTTCTCTCTGATATTCTGAGTAAATAAGAACTATTTCTTTGGTAATGTTTGATTTTTTAAAGAGTAAAAGCAATTTCCTCAGTCTATGTCACACTTACTCCGCATGTCAGACCATAGCATGTGTTTTGAGGAAGGAAAAGTGGTTTCATTGTTTGCTTATCCAGGAAAATCTTTAACATTCATGGTCATACTCTAAATGTTAAAATGTCAGTGCTGCCAAATCAGTAATACACACGCCCAAAGGGCACACCTGGAAACATTACAGATACACAGGTGTTATACCTTCATTTTAGAATAGGTATATTTTAAGAACTGTGAGTAGATTGAACATACTCCAGAGATCTTTCTAAATTTCTCAAGTTAGCTAAAATTACAACTTCTCTCCCTGCACTTCTACACTATAAATAAATTTTGTGAGTTGAAGTTTCAGCACCGTTCTGCTACACTGCATCCCTAGTGACCTATTGTTGGTGGATTAAACAGTGATTTCACATGGAATAGAGACAAATACTCATCTGAATAAAGGCTCAGGTGCATCCACATCTAGCACTAGTACTCTACTAAGTTATGTGTGGCTTGCTATTGTGGCTTCTGACTATTTTATCCCTTTTTTTTCTCCCTACATGCATCTCTTCAGACTTACACTGGACCTTTCATATGGATGAGAAGGAAACTTGGAGATCTTCCTGGTCAATCCTAGTTTATGTGTGATCTGTGCTGTTTCCTCATAGGAGCAAGCAGCTCCTCTCCCCTTCTTGACTTAGCAGGGGAGCAGGTTTTGCAGAGAACACGACAGTGCTGCTGTTATCCACTGCAGGCTCTCTGGGGTTTGGGAATTAAAACGTGCTTTCCTTCCATTCCAATTCTTCCTTGGGTTTTGCTAGAGCAAGCCCCATCAACAGCCAGCAGGCCAGAAACAAGAGTCAGGGTCACGCAGCGATGGCTGGAGGCTGCTGTTGTGAACTTCAGAAAAACATTGCAATAGTGAACAGAAGTGCTGTAGAGAAATCCACTCTGGAATCACCTGCACACCTCCTGGTGTTAAATGATTAAGATAAACAGTCCCCTGTATCTCTCCTGTCCACAGAGAGATGTAGCTCAAGTGTGTTACAGGAGCAGCCTGTTCTCTGCCAGCACAACAGCCTTGCCTTGGCCAAGGGCCTCCTCCTTTACTGGCAACGCTTTACAACCAAACCTGTTTACTGCACTGGCCCAGTGGTGATGCAGGTGGCCCACTGCATAGAACTAGTTGCCATTTTTTTGCCCCATTTCACTTCTGATTCCCCATGTTTGAGGGAGGGGTACTTTTTTATGACCTCTGATTACTGTAAGCAGCTGACAGGCTTGGCTAGTGGTCCTAGAGGACCTGAGCTCCTGCTGCCTGCCATGCAGTGAGATGCTCATCTGCCACCTGTAACTGGTGCATAAAGTTCCAGGAAGGAATGGTCCTGTCTTCCCTGTCTCACTGGGAAGCACATCGCCTGAGAAAGCTTGAAGATCTCTATGGGGCTTGGACATTGGAAGGTTTGGTGAGGGTGTGGTGTACTTTGTGCAGAGTTACTCATCTGCAGATGCTGCTGCAGGCCCATGTTGCCAGATGCAGTCAGCACTGGACTATTGCATGTATTTCCAATAGTCCTACAGATGCTATATACTGTATGTATGTACATATACACATATACATGCATATATACATAGCTGACTACACAAACACATATGACACAAAGCCTAATCTTGCCCCCTCTTTGGCAGTTAAAAACAAAAGTTTGTTAGTGTCAGATCCCTGCAGCAGTTGGTCTTAGACAGTCTATCCAGTGACTGGCCTTGGACCCTTGGCCTTCCAGTTTACTTTGCATGACCCCACACAGATCAACGTCTACACATATGCAGTATAGATCTCCCCAGTAACTGTCCCTGGATCCCCTTGTTTCCCCTTGACTCATGCTCAGAGATGTATACATGTAGATGCGCCTCAGTGGACACCTGACCTCATAGTCTCTCCAATAATTGGCTTGGACCTCTTGGTCCCTCCAGAGCACTAGAGACTGTCAGACCACCCTGGTCTCCTGTCGTGGTCTGGGCACGCAAGCGTTCGTACCACCTCCCAAAGGGGAAGGGGATCAAGGATGTGGGTCGGTTTCCCACATCTCCCTAGTATCCAGCCTAGACCTATGGCAGCTCCAAGACATGGCTCCCGAGCCTCTTCTCCTTTTCACTGACTAACCCAACTTGATATTTGCATGTGTGCACACACGGACATACTCTCCTGCACAGTAAACAGTCTTCTCCAAAAAAGCAGCATCCTCCCTCAATCCAAAATTATTTCACCTGCACTTGCTCAAATCACACCTCTCAGGTGAACTTTGCAAAGACCAGTAGAACAGGAGTTGCTGTTCACTTACAGCATCAAGTAAGATCTTAGTATACAGTGTCTCTGAAGGTGGATCAAGTGTCCTCCACCACATTTGCCAGTGCTAACATACTTTCACCTACAATATCTGAAAAGATAATAGCCTAGATGGACCTCACACCAGAACACGTCTTACACCTTCTTAGCTGCACAAACAAAACACAAGAGCTTCTCATGCTTGCTGCCTTTAACATTTGTTCTCTGTTGTTTCTTCTAAGGGCTGAATTTGCTAGGAAGCATCCAGAGCAGATCTTAGCTCAAGGATCTACATTCTGCACCAAATGCAGAGTTGCAGCCAGTTTGGCTTCTAAATACAGCATAATCTTAAGAATGATGAGCACTTGTCTTTTCTAGTCTGTCCAGTCTCATGTTGGAAAATTTCACTGATATTTAATTTATTGCCAACTACCTATTTTTGATTACTGATTCAGAGGTGCTGAGGAACAAGATAAAAACTAAATGCCTGGAGAAAACTTCAATCCAGACACCTCTCCTTCCCCCTTTCTAGTCTCTACTCCACTCCTCTTGCTTTTGCCAAATGTCATATTCAGTCCCTTCAGCAAGGCACCGGGCAGCACAGGAGGCTGACATCAGTGCACAGTGGTTTCCTTTCTTGGCACTCCATGTTTCTTACGCTTTTCAACTGCTCCCATGCAGATTCCTCCCCAGACTGCAGACCCCTTCAGTGTAGTACCTTCTCCTGCAGGTATTCCTTCACAGGCTGCGCTCCCTTCAGGATGTATCTGCTCCCGTGTCGTTTTGTGTGTGGTCACATGTATCCTCACACCTCTTCTCACAGCAGATGCTCTTTTTAATTAGATGTGTTTTCACAGAGGTGCTGTGTGCTTCTCTGATTGGTTCAAGTTTGGTACAGGGTGGGTTGGTGTTGTCTGTTGCCAAGCCAGAAGGAACCAGCTGACTGAAGGGTAGTCCATGACCTTCTCTTACACAGGTCACCCCTGTAGCCCCCCCTGCTACCAAAACTCTGCCAGTTATGCCCAATGTACCATTTTCTTCCAGTGTTGGGCAACTCAGGATCTTTCTAGTTAGGGGCTGTACTTAGGCAGAAGCATTTTCATTTTAACCTCAGATTTCCCCAGCCTTTCACTGCCCTCCAGTGGATAGTGCTGCTTGTCAGCTTTGTCTGCCATGGCACGTGATGCAGCTTCAAGGAGCTTCTTTTCCTTCAATGCCGTATCAATCAGCAGATAAAAAGAGCACAACATGCATCTGAGTAGCAGAATTCCAGGATTTGGACATCGAGAATCCCTAATCATCTTTGACTGATTCCTGCAAAACCAAAGAGCTCTCCGTTTGAACTCAGACACATTCTGGGGCATAAGAACTGAGGAGCTGAGAGCAAAGATGCTTGAACTGTCTTTGAGAGATCTCAGAGAGGTGTTAGGGTGAGGGTTTGACCTGTTGATAATAGTTTTCATTTTCATTCCTGGGATCAGAATATCTGCTGACTTCTGTTCAAATTAGAAGTATGTTTTATCTGGGGTCAGGAGCAGGACTTCACTGGTAGAAGGCAGAAGGTGGAAGGTGGAAGTATTTCCAAACCAGAACAGTCTCATTTGGAGGGACAGTAAAATCCCTGACACTACACAAAATGACTCATATGGGGTAGTAGAAGTGAAACCTTCTTGAGAGAGAGTTCAGAGAGCTAGTTCTTCAATGGAGTGCAAACAGACCCTCACAAAAACACTCTTTCTTCCCTCTGCACACCTCTCCCCTCTCTGTTTTCCCGTCTCCTCACCACACATAGCACTCTGTCCTTCCAGTGAGGCAATGGGCAGCGCAAGGAAACTGGGGTCAGTGCTTGGTGGTTCCTCCATCAGTAGCAGTCTCTTTAGAGTCACACCTAGTGGGCCCTGCTCGGGTGGCTCCATAGTCCCTGCTCAGGCATGGTTTTCTCTATCTTCCTCCAGGTTGGTTGTTTTTTTCTTTTGTGCTGGTGCTTTCTGTCTGCTCCTAAATGCATCTTTTTCCAAGGTGCTACAGACCCATCTGATTGGCACAGAGGTACCACCAGCTTGGCTGATGTACTCAGCTGTGGCCTGTGGTGGGTCAGGTGAAGCTGTCTGGAGCCAGCTGTGTCCACTGTGGCTGTGACCTGCCCACAGAGCTCACCTCTACAGCCTCCTCCCCAACCTCCCAATTATGCCTAATGAGCAGATATATGAAATTTTACAAATGACATGGTTTCTCTGTGCCATGGGAGAGATTGTGCAGTTAGGGAGAGAAGTTGGGCAGGCTGACATTGTAGTTTCTTTCATCAGCTCCTCATTCTGCAGGAGAGATGATGCAATCCTGGAAGGAGGCTGGCTGCATCAGTGTGGTGGTTCCTGCCATGCTGTGTCATCCTAACACGGGGTCGTGTGAGTCTTGGGTTTCCCTGGGCTCTTTTCTGCTCTCTGAATTCCTCAGAGGTTGCAGAGATGGTCCTGCATCCTGAAGCAGGGTCATAGGTCCTCCCTCCCAAGGGTCTTTTTTCAGCCGTCTGCAGTTACCCCAGTACTTTTCCATGTCCTTAGTTACAGGATTGGTTAGAGGATACCCCGTTGATGATTACACCATTTGTTTTCTGATTTGTTGTTGTTTTCCAATTCTTCCTTCAGTCACTTCTGGACACTTTTGCACTTCTTGATGGTAAACAGGTCATTGGCACAGCTTGGCTATCTCTGTCCTTGAGCATACCAAAACTCCCAGGGATGGAGCCCTGGCTGGCAGAGGCCCCAGCCCTTGCTGCACATCAATGCAAGCATACAGACCAGTAACCTGTTTACATATGTCCAGCTCCTTTTATCCCCGTTCTTCTGTATTTTTCCACACTTGTTCCTCCCCACTCCAGTTCGATCTTTCCCTTTCTTGTCCTTGGTTCTTCCACTAAACATCCCATAGTAAGTCTTGCAAGACTCAAAAATGTTCTTTCCAACTTCCCATAGTGAGTCCTATGCTCCTGTAGGCAGTAATCCTCTCCAAATCTGTAGTGGGATTGATGGGCAGTTGATGGGGAGTGTCTTCCATTGACTCAGCTGGAGGTGTCCCCCCCAACCCACGAGGCTGGTGGTTCCCTTGTGCCACTCCTTGGACCAAACTTGTCAGGGGCTCAGCTGGCTCTGGTGCAGTTACTGGGGCTCCCTTGACTGTCATTGTGCCTCTGCTCCTTTGTGTTCATGGGGATGAGTCCTCAGTCACATAACATAGCAGTCTGTAAACTCTGTTCTCACTTAGGTTCACTTCTTCAAGTTCTTTAGGGTTAAAGGCCCCTGAGTAGCAAGCAGTAGAATGCAGGGGTGTCTAACCCCTTCTGATGATTTAATCTACTATAAGAATTTCATCCATGAGTGTCTGCAAATACCCTTTTACAAACCTCTTATTTGTTCTAAATATCCTCATGCAATACATGCTTTTTGAGCAGAGGCATAGTCTTTTCAATTTTTAAGAAACTTTGCTCACTTTTATATGGCTTTAAATTCCCATGGGCAGAGGGTAGACTTCCTGTCCTAAAGGCAGTCAGTCTTACCTCCATTCTGAACAACGTGGGGCTGGAAGCATAGGAGATGGTGTTGGAGGTGAAAGACCATGGGACCTACTTCAAGATACAAAGCCTAAGATGAACCTTTGCAGCAGAATTAGAGGTGCAGGGCAGCTGTCACTTGTATGGAATGACAATTGTCTCATCTACACTGTGCATCTCGTGGTCACGAGGAGATTGGGTGGTGTGATACACAGTCTAATATGTATTTGCCTGAGAGGATGGGTAGGTGGATAATTATTCCTGTTCTGCAAACACATCACACGCAGATCTGAGCTTCAGCCCCACCAATCTAGTTTAGACCAGTCCTATACCAGTAACCCCAGAAAAACAGGTCACTCATTCTGACTGGTTGACATGCTGGGTCTATGGATGACAGCTTAGCTTCCATGTGTTGCATTTCTTGGTCTTCAACTGGTATCCTTTGACTATGTAGGGTGGTCGCTCCCAAAGGGCTATCATCTTAACTATTTATTACCTTTTATATTAGATCATTGATATAAGCTGGCAATGGCTCTGCTGATCACATGGCCTGAGGCCCTGTGTCTTTGATGCCCTTCATCTCTGAAGCCAATTAATAGTTGCCACTGCAGTTTCTACATCCCTCCAGCCTCCCACCCAAGTAATTTCCAAGAAAAGAAACATTACCTGTGTTACCAGCTCATATTGGATTCATCCAGTCAGTTCAAGCTTGGCAGATGTAACCACAGCTCATTCGTCTGGGCAGTTCTTCCAGGTAGACTAAACTCAGTGGCACCTACTATACATGGAAGCTCGTAGTTTAATTTTCACAAACAGTGCAGGCAGACTTGTCTGATCATCCTGATTTAGCTCAGCAATTACATTTACCTATCAGTATCTTCTATGTCCTGTGTGAGGCCTGCAATGATATAAAGCACGAGAAGAGCTGCAGGCACTGGATAGGACGGAGACATTGGGAAGCCAATTAGAAATCATACTCCTCTTAAGAAATTATCAGAGAATGCATCTGGAGTAGAAGTGGGAATCTGGGAAAAACAGATGACAGTGGGCAATAAACTGTAGGGTTCCTTCAGGGATGCAATGCTTACAGAAAAAAAGTATGTCTGTGATTAATGTACCCAGGAGGTCCATGGCACAAAACTCAGAAAAAGAGCATTCTTTGTTAGCAGAAATCTACATTGTTTCACACACCAGCATTTCTTAATCAGAAAAAAATATGTAGGAGATGGACTTAATCACAGCAAAGAATGCATAGAATCCTAGAAGGAGTCATTCCAAATTATAAATGAAAGAGTGAAGTATAAGATTGATAAATGACAGAAGGGAGGCATGAGAACAAATACTTCACTTGTTTTACATAGTAGAATAAATTGCATATCTAAGATGCCATCTAAGATGGCAAGATTTGCAGAGATAGATACCATCTGTTACACTTGGAGTAAATGGACGTTTGGAAGGGAAATACTGTCCAATTCTTATTGGACACCTGATCTAGACACAGCAAACATCAAGCTGGGAGTGATTGCTCGGGGTATAACATAATACTACTAACATTTTGAGGGAGGAGATAGTTGGCAAATAGGGGTGAGACAATGATGGGCCTATAGATCAGATAGAGGTTGTTTACTCCTGTGGAAGAGGGATGGCTTAACAGTTGGTGACACGTGTGGAAAAGTATAAAAATATTTAATGGTTATAAGATGTTTATTGAGTAAATAATCCTTGGGCTTTCATATTCTGAAAAGTTATGACTTTTAGTTCCCATGCTTGTCTTTGAAATTATGTTGTAGGTCCTTCTGGAAGATTAGGTCTGAGGAGTTAGAAGTTTTCCTTGTCCTAGCAGGGTGTTTCTGTTCTTCACTGACTGCTTCTGTGAGTTCATTCTGCTGTGGAGTAGGTTCACTTGTACTATCTCCACACAGCCATTTTACTATCTCCACACAGCCATTTTACTATCTCCACACAGCCATTTTACTATCTCCACACAGCCATTTTACTATCTCATAAACGAAGTGGATCTGGATGTAGATAGTTATTTTCTTGTTTATCTATAAATCCACCCATAGGTTCTGATGACACAGTTGTGCCTCAAAAAACAAGGACCTCTTCTAAAAGG
>JAVSBS010005306.1:12003-34414 GCA_033124195.1 Coracias cyanogaster
GACTCTATCTCAAAAAAAAAAAAAAAAAAAAAGAAAGTTTTCATACTAACAGCAGAGATAATGAGGGAAGAGACTCAGACAGCACACATTCAGCTTCTTTTCTCTGCTGATCTCTGGAGAAAATGCAGGTCAGTGTCATACTGAAGAAATGCCAACAGGCAGAGTTAAAATTGGAACTCAGAAACCCTGCACTGAATGTAGGGAAGCTGAGTGAGCAGCAGAATAAGGTAAATCAGCTCCGAGAGGCACCATATCAGTGACACGTTTGGCAAGGGAGGTTCTCAAGGAGGAAAAAAGACAGTGTCAGAAATGCTTCTGCATAAGGAAGGAAAAATAGACATATATATTTAAGCTACAAAGTACATTTTAACTACTGATCCTGTGAATGAGGATTTTGGGAATAGTGTGACTTTTAAAATTACATTTGCACACCTGACAGCAACCTCCTCACATGGACTGCAGGTAGAGGTTTCAGCAGTAAGGCACTCACACCCAGTGGCTGTGACCTCCTCCTGCCAGCCCAGTGCCCCTGCCTCCTGTCTGGCCACTCTTCCCCTGACCTCCCTCTTGGTGTTTTCCCATGGGTCTCCCTCCTTATATCCATTTCCCTGGCCAATGTAGCTGATGTGCTCAGAGGGCTTGGGCTCCTACTGTCCTCTCATGACCTGTTTGCCTCTGCAGATTCAGGAGATGCTCTCTTCTATCTTATGGCCAGTGAATTGAAATACTTTTGTGGACAACGGAAAGAGTGCCCTCAGGAGAATTAGAAGCCTTCTCCATCCCCCATCAGGATGGCCTGTTGCCTCCTGATTAGGCCATTTTCTGGGGAAGTTGAAGACCCAAGTTTCAGTTCTTTCAGGCTGAGATAACAGTTAAACAGATATATCCTGGGGCAGAACTCAGCTGAGATCTCCCAGTTGGTTTATAAGAATCACGAACCCTTCAGGTGATAAATAAGGCAGATAAAATGAACATCTCCCACAACAGTCTGTGGTCCACCCTGCCTTATCCCTGGATTTAGCCCTACAAACACAGTGGTTTGTTTTTCTGCTTAGTTCAATATACACAGCTCTGTGGATACGAATAGGAAGTTCCTGTGCACATTACGTCTATGGCATTTCTAATTGTAATATAATCTTGACTTTCAGGAAGGCTGGTCAGATGTGAAAATGTAAAGGGAACTGATCCTGATGATAACGATAAGGAAAATTAACTAACAAAGGGGCGTTTGGTGTTTAGCTCATGTTCTCTGAGACAACGGCCTGATAATAACAGGGAACAAAAGAAATGTGATGAATGAGAGTGGGACTCCTAAAAGGAAACAAAACACAGTTGCAAACAAAGATAGTGAAATAATAGGGATCCTTTAAACCAGTGGCACTTTCCTGCAGAACCCACAAGACACAAAATTCACATAGGCCAGAAAGGCCGATTGCTAAATACGTGTGCATTTGTAAACAAGATGTAGCTTGTAGTCAGGAAAAGGGTAAGGACTAGATGATGTGTTGACTGAACACAATTGAGTCAATTCAGCCTTCAGTGCTCATAAAACATCAAAGACTTATTTAAATAATATTCCTATCCTGTAGTTCAAATGAAAAATAACCTTGGATACAAACATTTCCGTACTTCCAGATTTTACAACACAGAATTTGCCACTTAGCAGTAGAACACAAAATGACAAAAACAAAAACTCAACAAGTGAATCTTTTTGGTTTTTTGCATCCAGTTTGAATGAAATAGAAATAATAAAGAGTATCAAGGCAAGTAACCAGGCTGAAGCCTGGTGTCTTCTAGTGCAAATGGAGGCAGGTGATTGATTTCCTTTTACAGAAATACTGACAATTTAGAAACCCCTTCAGCTTTCTCTTTCTACATTGTAATCAAAGGCATAAGAAACAACAACAGCAATCCCATTTTACCATATTTTCACTGCTGAGTTTAAACGTGGCTTAATTTAGAAGTAAAATGAGATCCAACTTCATCGCTCAGTCTCATTAACTCTCAGTTAAAATTACTGCATTTCTGATGCATCACTGGGCCAGTGTGCAATGCACATATTCCCATGGTTCTCCAAAGCTGCCTTGCTCAAAACCACTAGGGAAGCATCACAGACCCTCTAGCAGGCCCACAAGACCTCAGTCATACCGCAACTGGCAATCCATCACCCTACCACATTGTTGCTCCCAAATTCTCTTCTTGTGAATGAGTTAAAGCATTAATGGCTGCAATGCTGTTCCTCTGAGTACTCCCTGAGCAGAGCTTCCTCAAGAGACCCAGGAGCTCCAAACAGTATCCACAGTATCTTCCACAATATCAGGAAGGACAATTCCTGTACGATTCCTCTGTATCCCCACCTGTCCACCTCAAACACCAGCCAGCAGTTAAAGAAAAACCAACACAACTAACGTGAATTCTGACGAGTGGAGCTTTAAACAGCTCCTCAGATGGGCAGAAAGTTCTGCTGGCACAGAAATACAATCCCTGTCCCGATATGGCCTCTTGAAATTTGTAGGAAACCTGGTATGCTAATGTGGGCCCTTACTGATCACTATACACTTGTATAGCCGTGCACGTACCTGTGTATGTGTATCAGTGTAAAATGAAGATTGGCTGGATACAAACTTGGACAAAAGTAACTAGCTTGTCCTGACCATGGCAGGGGGCCTGTAAAAAATTTTACCTATCCATGTGACTGTGCAGTATTTGCAGATTTAAGCTCCCATTACTTGGGGAGTTGGGTTTTGTTGTTTTGGTTTTTTTTGGGAGGACCACGACAGTTCCCCCCTCCTTATCCCACAGAAATGATTTCACACAAGAGATTCTACTCATAAGGTGGAGAAAAACAGAGTAAAATTACCTTCCTAAGTGAGAAGTGTGATCAACACTTGCTAGCAAGTCTTTCAGGACCATTTGTAAAAATAGCTGGAGTTATGTTGTTTGTATTAGCACTCTGAATTCCCAAGCTGAGACTAGATCTTTGTGTTTGCTCAGGCATAAGGGGAAGTGTTAATGTTTACCAAGCCAGAACGCTGTTACTTAAGGAGCTTAATTAAATTTATCATTCCTGGCTCATGGTGCCTCAAGACAAGTCACAGAATGCACTGAGCCACCAGAAAAAGGCAGATAAGCACAACCCCATTTTCCATGTTTTCTGAGTAACCAGCTGCAATGAGGGGAGGCATTGGTCTGAAAATAACCCTGTCACTGTTAACATTTTTTCTCACCAAATTCTCAAAACAACAGAAGAATGCAAAAGTGGAAATAATTGAATTGTGCATTGAAAGATATATATTTCATGTGAATTAAAGATGTTTTTCTTCATTGAAATAACCAGGCTGCTGTTCTTCATTCAGTTAAGAAAGACTTGGTATTCATGTTTACTTTCCACTTACAAATGAGAGCCCCTGGGATATTATAACTTAGCTGGAGCTGTTCATCTTGAAAGTATCACTTGGAATCCAGCCTGGTTTGCAATAATCAAAGGCTATTATCTGGTGGGTAGAAGTGGAGAAAATAATAACTAATTTTTCCATCCAACTTTTATATTACTTTGGTTGGAATGTAAGAACAGCTATCCCTGGCTAGGCAGGGAGCCTCTCCAGTTCAGTCTCCAACACTGGATGCTGAGAAGTCTGGGATTTATCTGCCTTATCTATGTCTGATACTTTTCAAAACTTCCCTAGGCTTTTGGTCTCTGTAGTACCTTGTGGCAATGAGTTTCTCAATTTAATTACACATTATATGGAAAAGCAACTTCTGTTACTTTTAAGCTTGCTACATGGCAATTTTATATGATGCTTCTAGATCGTAGGTTATGAAAAATAGCTGTTTACTATCTGTATATCAGTAATGATTTACAGATACTGAATAAAATCAAGCCACCTTTCTTCTAAGCTGAAGAGTCTTGTAATGTTTCCTCTCCTTGCCTAGATACTGTTTCTAGTCTCTGTTCCTAATTGGTGCTTTCCTGTACCTTTTTTAGTTATACCCTATCAATGGAGCAAAAGTCCATGCAATACTCAAGATACAGTTTCACCAATGGCTCATAGGGTGGTATAATAATGGGCTTTTTTTCATTTTTATATCTGCACTTAATGAATTGTTGATACCTTAATGTCTAGTACACTGGTGAAATGTGGCTTCAACCTTTACAAGTCATGTTTACTCCATCACATATAAAACATTTACCTTTATTTTATTATTTTATTACTTTTTTCATTTAACTAGCTTCATCATTTGTAAGCAGCTCCCTTCCTGAACTTGGGATGTTGGTGCCTTTTACATTTTTGCAGGGATACTAGATTTTAATATATTAGAGTTATATAGAGTTACAGAGTTATTCCCCCGTAGTCATATGTAGAAATAGCTCCTGCAGATTGCTCAGGATTAAATCTAGGGAATTATCTGACTAGTTGGGCCAAGAATTAAAACTGGCTAAAGTTGTTGCCTCCAAACAATACTATGCTCTGAACTTTTCCTAATGCCCCTGCAGATAGCTGAAGTCTCGCACTGCATCTACCTGAGCATTGCAGCCTGTAATATGAGGGTGGTTTGCAGCTATTGTCACCACCAGTCAAGTCACTAGCAGCATAGCCTTGATCATCAGGTGGATTCATCATACTTAACTTTACCCATTGAACAGGTAACCATTTTGTTGGAGCTTGCCAGGCAGGCTCCTGAGCTTGTCATCAGCAGAGAGGGATGGAAACTTGAAGAGTGGGGCTGGTTCCACATATTTGGTAGTGGTCTTGGGATGGGGTGGGCTGTCATCCAGATAGGCTGCTCTGACCTCTGAGTACAGGACAATAGGTTTTTAACTATTGTTCCTTCTCAGCCAAGGAATTTCAATCCAAATTGATTTTATAGCACATTTTCATTCTGGTACTAATTTGAAATTTAGCCTTCTTTTAACAAAGACTATTACAGAATCATAGAATCACAGAGTGGTAGGGGTTGGAAGGGACGTCTAGAGATCATCTACTGCACTCCCCCGACTATTGCTCCTCTAATGGTATGACCTTCTCAGTTATTCAGATATCTTTGCACTCTGCTGTAGTACAGTATCCCACTGATTATCTTCTAGCAGATGCCTACTATTACAAACATTTAAAATAAAATGTTCCAGTTCACTAATCTCCATCCTCAGACTCCCAGCAGTCACACTGAGCACTTTTATGAGGAATATTGATCTAATCCCTTTTTGTATGCCCAATTTTCTTTGGATTGTTTGCACCAATCCTTGTTGTTTCCTATCTGGATTTTGTCATCTTCTCTCAGGCACACAGAGTGTTTTCAGTTTTACCCTCTCGATAATGAGTCACTCCAACTGGCTTGCTTTCCTGCACCTGTCATCTTGTCCTCAATCCTCCATTTAAAAAGGCTCCTACAGTCTTATTTTAATCCTGAGCGCTAGCAGACTCCTTCCACTCCACATTGAAAGCTGGGTTTTTCACACATTCTGTGTTTGCCTTTTTTCTGTTCTGGAATCCTGGTTTATGGGGAAAAAAAAAAGACTCTTAAACATAATACTGGAGATGTTCAGGGAATAGAAATATTAGCTGATAAATATGAATGTGTCCTCATGGGAAACTTAATCATAGCAGTCCAATTCAACAAGAGCACAGAGAGACGTGGTGAGTCTGTCCATCTTGCTGCCAGACTTCCTCAGAGACAGCTTAGTTTGGTTAGGAGGAACTGCAAAACCAGTTCACGCATAATTTCTTAAAAATAGAGATGCATGCTTTTAAATAAATGAAATTCAATATTTCTCAGCCTGTTTGCAGTTACATTACAAAAATAAAGAAACATGCACACTCACACACAGAAGACAAACCTTTTGAAATATATGACTTGTTGAAAACGATATCCTCAGTTCCAGTGTTTGAGGAGGCATGCTATTAAGCTGAGCTAATTTCTTGCATGTGCCCCAGAAAGCCATTATCCCAACTGTTGCTATGGTTTGCATGTGCAACAGAGAGGAGGACAAAAACCCCACGTCCTCCTCCTCCAGGAGTGCTCCCAGAAAGCTTATGCCAACACTACTTTCTGTCCTTGAGATCCATCCAGATTTGCCCTGCTACTTGGCCTGTGATGGGGAACCCCATGTCCGTGGGGTAAGACCATGATAATAACAAAGCCTTATACCATTCTTGCTTCTGCTCTTTCTCCACTGTCAGCCTTAAATACAAACCTGAAGGGTGTGCTGGAGAGGTTGAGGCTGATGTCATTCATAAATCCAAGTCTTTGCAGAGTATTCCCAGTGCTTCCTCTTTAATTCCACTATGCCAGGGGCATCCTGGATGCAAGGGAGGATTAAGCCTGGTCAAGCCAGTACCTCCCAGGGATACTACCTACTGCTCCCGAAAAAATTTTGAATTTTCCAGAAGATTAAAGATATTAGCATTTACGATATGATGACTGAGAGCAAGGAACTAAAAACACCGTGTGAGACTTCCTATATGTGTTGTGCATGCAGAAACCCTTGGGTATTTTGCACAGAAATGTTGATTATAATTATAGTACTAGAACATCTTTATCTGCCAAAGCATCTGCCTTGCACCTGCTCTCCTGCCATGGAAAGAGAGCAATGAGAGAGAACAGAGGCTGCAGTGCAAAAGGGAAGAAAAACAGTAACCTCTTTAGAAGAGCTCCATCAGTTTTTCTTCAAACAATATTTTTCTTGGCCTCAGCATAGGGAAAAACAAGCACGGCTCCTCCACTGTTTCCTTGCTCATGGATATAAGCAATCTTGTGAAGGGCCACTCAGTTCTACAGTCCTTTGAAGAACTGAAATGAAAGGATGGATCCTCAGAAGCTGGTATTTTCTCTTTGTCTGGTTGAGCAGGCACAGGTCTTGCAGTGTCAAGACACTCTTTCTTCCCCTCCTTCTGACAGGAACGTGTTTATTGGCACCACAGCATCAGCTGAGAATCGAGGCAACTCACTCTCTTGCAGTTCAAAGTAAGGTTGCTGCAGATTTCAGAGGGAGCTGGGCAGGCTTTAAAACTGCATTCCTTCTGAGGCCATTGAATCCCTTCAAGATTGTCAGCATGCTGCCAGTCAATATGAGGGTTTTTTTTCTGAGAAAAGCAAAAAATGCACTGGGAAATTAAGCCCCCACCTATTGTGCAGTTATTACATAGCCTTGAGTTTCATCCATTGCTAATCTAAGTGTAAATTCAGAGCAAAAGACCTTGTTTCAACAACGTGCTTAAGAGCTTATATATTAAAAGCTTGCTTTAACAGAGCATTCACTTAATATTTGTACAAATTATGCCTAGCACTCCCTATTCATGTCCTCTAAATCCTCTCCAAGTAAATCAGTAAACAGATAAAACCACAATCAAATGGACGTGTTTCAATGTATTTAAAATCTTTATTTCAGAAAAGCTACTTGGTGCACATGTTAATATTTTATTTTGGAGTACTTGCTGAATGCTAATGTCATGGACAATATGAGTGATCTCTTGCAGTGCCGAGATAATGAATACCCAAGGTAATCATTTCCATGATGAGCTCTGCATTTCAGCTGGAAAACACTCTGAATATTCTTTGCATTTTAAATTATTTCTTCTTCATAGCAGTCCCATTTTGAGAAATATATATTTGTAAAATCTTATGTACTTAGGAAGAGATATCTGACAAGTTTTAGATTTGCTACATGTCATTTTCCAACTAGGTCACATATATTCAGGTAAAAAGTTAATTTAATATGTATTTCATACATAGACGTATATAAAACATACCATATATACATATTCATGGCATATATTTATTTTTTCTGGAATGGTAAGAATATATATATATTCTTCTATATCATATATATGTTATAGTTAATACATTTTCACAGCATAAATATAAATATAAACAATGTTTATGTATAACATAATATTTAATAGGCTATTAAATAAATATGTGAAATAAATAACATAATATTAATATATAGATTGTATTTTGCTATAAATACATAAATATAAATAATAAATTTTTTGAAGGTAAGAAAAACCCAATGGCAAGAATTTACACTGTCTAGTATAGCCATAAAGTATTTCAGTAACAAAAAAAATCATATGATACAAATTGCTACTTCGGAGAAAGAACTAGTTTAAGAAGACAGTAGGTAAATGTAACGGAAAAAATTCATACTTTTCTTTTTATACTTAGGCTGCAGTAATGCCTGGTGGGCAGAGAGATACTTGGCTGACTAACAAAATGCTAATTGTTCAGAGAATTCTGTTCCACAGAGTAAAGCCACTTCAGTAACTTGGAAAGTGGGATCTGTGGAATTCTTAAAGTGTACTAATGAAAAAAATCTGCCAGGAGAAAATATAAAAGATGAGACAAGAATATTGTCAATGATGTGATATCACACTGAACTGCTATTCTGTATTTCATACTGCGAATGCTGGGATGTAAAATAATGTAATGTGTGATAATGAGACTGTGGCTGCAGGTCAAAGAGGAAAGGATTCTATAAAATGCTGAGCAGAAGAAGCTGAAAAAATTATTGAGAACACAGCTTTAAAAACATCATGATAGTGATCTTTGAGTTCTTTAAAAATGACAAATTTATGGCTATCAGAGAAAATTTGCTATCATCTACTTTGAAATTTTTCCCTACAGTAATCTGAGTGTATATATTCATATCAAAAACAAACATGGCACCTCATCCTTTATCACCCATTATAATATATATTTAATATATTGATATATTTTATAGTGAATAATATCTTGACTATTAAGTTGGGGCATATAAATACATGCACAGTAGCTTTTGAGGGAAATTAAGAAGTGGAAGATCTTAGGCAAAATCTCCAGATGGAATAAACCGGAGACACATCTGTCTCACCCCCAGACAATCGTGTATCAAAACAACATTATTAAGATTGTGATAGTGAGCACCAGAAACTCTACACAACTTAAATTCCATCTGTGTGTGTATACACATCATGGCGGTCAATGGCATCACCATCTCCTGTTTTTCACGAGTCCCTTTCCTCTCTCAGTGCCCAGAATCAGTGGTGACAATGTATTACATTGCTATTCAATATATCATTTGTTCTCTCTACAGCCTGCACATTCTGATGGTTTCCCTGCAGAGCAAAACCTTACTGACAGGATTTCAAAATGCTGCTCTGATGAGTTTTCTGCGGTGCCAGTAACCACGATGGCTGCAGGAATTAATGAACAGAGTTCACAGAGCCTTTAGGGGTTGGGGATGCCTTACTACTGCTCCCATTTAATACATAGTAACTAAGGACACATACTCATGTTTAAAAGGCTCTTTAAACCTGGCTGGCTAGTCTGAGATAATGATGGTCTCATTTTTCCATAGCCATGAATTGCATAGTACTGTCTTTAACGCATGATTCTCATTAATTTCAGCTGCAGTCATGAGCCTCAAATCCAGTGTCCAAACTATTTAGGACACACGAATTCAAGAGGGAATTTGCACTTAGAAACCCTGGGAGGGCTGGACTTAAATTCCACAAATCATACTGCAGACTCTCATATCAGACACACAAACAGAGGAACATGTCATTGAGATTCACATGACCTAGCTTGAGACATCTAAAAGGTATTTTCAAGCTAAACTACACAGTTCTAAGCTGAACTAGTCATCTTTTTCAATCTGTAGAGAGACTGTGCCAGAGAGGTTGTCATCTTGCCTGCCCTGTGCTTTTTAGACAGCCTAGACATCTCATCTTAGGATGAAATCAGTTGTCTGAAGGTTCCTATGTAACAGTAGTCTGGATTCACCATCTTAGACTTAGATGACTAACCATTAAAAACTTAAATTAGATGAGATATAACTCACATGTGAACCTCATAGGATTTTTTTTTTCCAGAACTTTCAGGATTTTTAAGTGATAGACTTTAGAGTGTTAAAAATCTTCCCCATCATTGTCTGGAGGTGAATTCCTATATTTGTACAAATGCAAACGGAACTAGGGGGAAAAAAATAATCAGGTAATGCGATAGTAGCACCTGGATAGGAAAACTATGCAATCTCTTATTATTTGAGCCACTGCTTGTGGCACCGACTTGGAGCCTCCCTAGCAGGTGGTGGGACCTTGCCAGCAGGTTTTTCAGGCTTTGCTGGGGTAGGGTCTCCCAAAGTTCATCCCATGCTTTGGAAAGGTGTACAGCTCCTATATCTATTTTTTTCCAAACTTGATTCCTCTCTCCCTTCCCCTCAAATGTACTAATATTTCAGTCATGTATCTTCCCAATTTTGGCTCTTCATCTCACTTCTTATTAACTAGTCCCAGATTCTACCCTCCAGAGCTCTCTCCAAACCACCTATGGGACCAGGACATCCATGCCCAATGTCTTTCACTAGGAAGAACCTGTCTTGTGCGTTTTGACTGTTTTCCCAGTCTTTTCCCCATTTGTAGGCACTTGGAGCTCTTCCTATCCTCAGTCCTTCATCTCAATCTTCTTACACAATTAGTGATATTTGCCTTTCTGTCTCTCCCAGTTTCTTCTCCCCTCCATCTTTCACCCTTCACACAAAATATATTCCTGTCTGATGTCACCATGTTACTCTTTTCCTGTTCAAATTGTCCTTCCCATGTTCAATACTTTCTTTTGCCAGCTCCTGTTCCAGCCATTCTTGCTTTGCTTCTGCAGTCTCATTCCTCAGTGACTTGCCCTGTCCCTTCCCTCCTCCTGTTCTCCACTGCCCACTGGGGACCTGGATCTAGTCTTCTTGCTCAAACATGGTCTTTTCTCCCCACATCCTCAATCTACCCTGCACCATATCTACCGGCGCCAATGCCTCCTGTTGTCCCCTGGACTCAGTACACGTGGGTCTCCTTCTCACCTCTCTCCAGACCCACGCTGGTTCCAGTGCCAGGGCTCTGAGTGCACCAACAGTCACTGCCATGCAGATATGGGAGCATTATCCTTGTGGGCAGTCTCTGATGGAGGGGGAATGGTGACCCACTTGGCACAGAGGAAGTTGCTGTGACTCTGGAGGTTTTGCTCCTGGATCTGGTTGACTTTGTCTGCCTGTGGGATGAGGAGTGGTGTGAGCAGGAGAAGTGAGTTGGCTTTAGAGGAGGCCCAAGGGCTCTTTTCAAAATGTGTGAATTGGCTTCCCCTGTTTGGAAATGATACACCATGGAAGGCCATAGCATGGTAAAACATGGTCAGAAGAGTCAGGTGTCAGCACGGTCACTGGCAACACCCTGAAAGTAAAAAACTGAGCTGTCTGGGTGAACAGGTCCACCATTACCAGAACGGTTGCATTTCCTTGTGAAAGGACAGGTCTACTGTGAAATCCACAGGTGTAAGCTTCCATAGATGGGCAGGTGCAGAGTGGGTCTCCAAGAGGCCCTGGGGTCTTCACAGAGGCCATTGGTGTGGACACAGATCTTGCAGGACAGGATGTAATCAACTACATTGGCCCATACTCTGGACCACCCGTCTGCCCAACTAGCCAGGTAGTGTGTCCAGCAGCCCCCATTCCTGGCTGCAGGTGCATTAGTCGGGGACTAGTGCCTGCCATGGTCCTCGGGCAGTGTATGGCTGCTTGCTCCAAGTATAAAAAGACGTCTTTTTCTCGTAAGCAGAGACTGGAAAAAAGAGAGGCTGCAGTCAGAGTGTGTGACCCAGTCCCAATTCCCCTCATCTCCTTTTCCAGGCTCAGTCTTTCAATGACTTAACTAAACCTCTCTGCTGCCTCCCCTGAACCAAATTTCTAGTCCTGGCTCTCAATATGCTACAGACTCCAGCCTTAACCCCACTTCCCAGTGTATGTCTGCCACCAAAACACTTGTTCACTTCTTCCCCTCCTTTTCTTCCTTTTCCTGCCACCCTCCTCTTGCTGCAGCCTGGGTGTTTGGGCTGTGCAAAAGAAGTGGAGAACAGAAGAAAAGCAAGCTCGTCCCAGTTTGGATAACTCACTTCAAGATCTACCCTTGCCTCCAGCAACGCAATGCTTAGGTTGCAAGGTGAGCCCTGATCAGTTCTTGATGAAATGAGCCCCAGGCAGATTTAATTCTTCAAGGAACTTAGTACATAAATTCTTCAAAGTCATTTTAGTGAGCGATGCAAACTATTATTTTTAGAGACCCGTAAGTTGGCTGAATTTGAGTGGATTTTTGGAGAAAAAAAACAAAAGGCAAATACCTGGTATGATGGCAAACTTCACAGTCCAAAACCACGCAGTGCTCCTGTACTTGTTACACTCCTCCCCCAAAAAGGCACTAGAAGTTTTTTATATTGCAAGATGATGTTTCTACCATTTCTCCCTCATTTTTGGAAATGGCTCAATGGTTTGACCTGTCATTTTGATTTCAGTTTCCCCCCAAACCAAGCCTGAATTCCCAAACCATGGGAAAATATAGCCCAAATAAAATTTGGAAGGTTATAAGCAATGGGAAATGTGTTTCTTAAGGGTACTGACAGGCAGCCTTAAAAATAAGTGACACTAATATTTAACCTCTGGTACCCTGCCATTTATCTGCATCTTCATTAAGACAGGCAGATTATCAGCCTGTACAATGAGCTTCCTATTCCCTGCATTCAGTGCTCCTGTTAAGGATCACTGGGATGTGAGCATGAAGTGAAGAAGTACTGAAATTCTGCCACGATGGAATTCGCAGCCTCATAACATCAGTCACCAGAAGCCAGGGAGGAACCGCAGGGCTGGGGGGTCTCTGTCAGCGCTTATCTCCAGGCGCCCGTGTAAGAGCTCTGACATCCCCGCAGCGCAGTACAAGATACCCTGTGTGCTCCTCAGGGCTGGCACTGCTATCTTTAGGACTCGCGTTGCCTTTCCCAGGTGCTTGTTTGTAAGAGGTACAGCTCACATATCACTTCTCCTTGCAATTCATTCCCTCCTGCCAGAGGTTAAATGCTGCATTATATACATCACCAGCTCAGCAGCACGCATCCTCGTTGAGAGTTGATGCTGTGCTGACAGAGAGACAGGGAAACTGAAAAATAACCACTCTGCTTTCATGACTACCTTTGTAGCCAGGAAAGCAATAAATCTGAAGAAATAGTTAACTGAACGGAACATTGTGAGAGGAGAGATGACACTGCTAGGGACTGTATTACCAGAGGAGTCAGATCAGGACATTCGAATGATTATCTAACTTTTTCCTCTCTTCTGTCAATAGCTGTTGGGCTGGAGCAACTTCATTTCATTTGGCTGCCTCTCACTTCTTTTTAGAAGCAAGAGGGCAAATCCTGCCAGTGCCACACTGCAGCAGCGTGTGCTCCAACTGCAGCAAACACTGTGACATTATGCTGCATTATGCTGAGCGAGCCAGGCACTTCTGCTGAGCCCCAGCATTAATGATGTCTCAGTGTTTCACTGACTCTATTATTAAAAGAAGTTACAGGTTTGGTGTTCAGCAACTGATGTCTCTGGTTCTTATCCGCATGGAATTTAAAGTGCCTTCAACTTAACAACAAATGATATCCCTATTTCTTAAAAGATCCCTGTAACTGGTGGCTGATCCCATTACACATTCTCAGTCCCTTAATGTGTTGCTTTCCCATGTGGATACACTATCCGTTACCATTTGCCAGCCTGGGCCTGGGAGCGGAGCACAATGGGGGAGGGAAATGAGGAAGCCCAACCTGCTGTGTGGAGTCACACCTTGCCACATGGACATGCAGGGGTCTCAAGTAGGTGTGTGTGTGCCACACACACAAACACAAATGTATTGCTTACTCCCCAGCAGATACCAATGATCACCCAAATGTGCGCATGTGACCACAAACTTTCTAACAGCATCAGGGCTGGGATAAATCTGGGAAAGTTGGAGGTTTTCAATCTCATTGACAGAAGGGACTGTAGAGCTGTGTTGCTTCAACTGAGGCCATTCGCTGCTGGATCCTCTAACCCTAAGTCACCAGGAACTAGGTTCCCTATAGCACAAAGAGGGTGAAAAGACATGTGCTTTCCTGGAAAGGCTTCCCTCCTTTTCATAAAACTTTCCTTCCAGCATTCCTGCAACCCTCCATGTCCAGTTGAATAGAGGAAGGGGAAGAGTAATTTTCTCCATAAAATGAAAGAATGATGTTTAATACTATTTCAGCCTGGGGAGAATTCAGAGAGATGGGGATAAGTGGGATGGATGTCTCCATGAAAGAGCATTTCATCTTTAGGCCTCCAAACTAAGTTTCCTCCTCCTCCTGGGCACTTGGGCTTAAGTGGAACTACACTGTTGGAATGTATACTTTGTGTTTGTGTAGAAATATGATGGAAAGAATATACAACAGCAACAGGACAAGCATGGTCTTTAATAGCCAAGCAACAGCTTTATAGCCGTTGGTAACCTGAATAGATTGATCTGAAAACTAAATTCCATTCCTTTTTTTTTTTTTTTTTTTGTCACAAGGAAACTTAAATGGTATTTATTTTATCACTTGGGACCTAGTTTGGATCTCTCATTATTTACTGACAAAAAAATTCATTTTGTGGAAATGCTGAACCAAGCCCACACTCAGGTACACTAGTGATATCGAAAATACTGTATCAAAACCAAATAATGGTGAGGATAGAGGTTGGTAAAACCATCCATGCTGTTCTTTAAAAATTGATGCTTTACTTTCAAATTGTAGCAGAAAAAATGCCCTATATGTCATATCACAAATAAAGAAAATGCTCAACATCTTGTAAGACACTACTGCAAAGTTTCCAGCAAAGTAATTATAACTGCACACAGAACATCATCTACCAAAATTGTGCACATACATTTCCTACGAAAACTTTGCATTTACTGGCAAAAAATGGCCCATTTGTGAGCTAACAGCATAGATATGAATAAATGACATATGCATGTACAGTCAATTACTGTATGCAAATACCAGGCATACACTTACTTTACAAAACTTGGTCCTAAAATGTTGCCAAAATTGGATGCATCAAGATGAAGCCAGGCTGTAAAATACCCAAGATCAAATTTTGCTTGTTAATCAGTTTCTCAGTCCAGTCTCAGTAAGCAGAGGAGCAGTTCCACATGTTTGACCTTGCCTTTCTCATTAAAACAAAACCCTAACAAGAGCAAGCTGATTCTCTCCCTATAGAAACTCATGCAGTAATTTTCATAAGATGTCCCTGTTTTACAAATAAATGAGTTATTACTGCATTTGGAGAGGCTGATATGAAGCCAGCTGAGTGTCCTCTGTCCAGATATTCCCATGTCCAAGTGTGATTAGCACTGTCTTGTCAAATTTAGCTCTAAGCCATTTGTGAACACCTCCTTTGTTTATAGTAGCACGCTCAAATCTGCACAGATCTCTGTGCTTGCTCTTCTGTGTATCCTATTAACAGTACATTACATTTCAAGATGTCATACTGCAGAAAGCCACAAAAGCACTTTTAATCAATTTAAACCAAGTAAATGACTTTCATTCTAGATAACTACTGCCTGGTATACATTCTGAGAAAACTAAATAGGGTTTTTAGTTCTACTGCTGTAAATCCAGAGTGAATGTACATGAATTATTTGTACTGCACTTAGAATCGTTCAATTGCAATTATACAAAAATCCCTATAAAAATCAAACTGTGGCTAAACAGAATTAAACCCTGTAAATTGCCAGCTATGACCTGCTTGCGAGGTCATACAAGGAAATATAAATAAATAAATAAATAAACAAATAATCTGTGATCCTGAGAGAAATGTTCAAGAAGCCGAGAACTGACAGAATGCTGAGATATTTTTATTATTGCATAAGAGAGTAAATAAAACCATACAGCATCACATTTCAGCTTTCATTTCACTGTAACGCTTACACTACAGACTCTCAGCTCCACTTTACCACAGGCAGTCTAGTTATGTGCATAGGACCAAGACCAACCTTCAGCTCAGAAATCATACTTTTTAAAAAAAGCTCAGATATGAAAAAGCTGCATCTAAGGCACAGAAAAGAGAATATTATTTTAATTAGATGAGTCAAGAATGCATGAGGGGCCTGACTCTCTCAGACTTCATGTTAAATTCAGAACTGTGCTTTCCACTACTGTATGCAAAAAAAAACCAGTTTAAAGTGTGCTCCATCACTCCCATTTGACCGACAGTTATTCCAGTGGCTCTATGTGGCTCAGACAGTAACTTACCAATGCACTGTTGCTCTTGCTCTGTGCACAAACTGAAGAGGAAAAGAATCTTCTAGCCTGGATTTCTAGCCTATATTTCAAGGTCAGTGGGAAGATGGCGAAATGTTAGCGTTTTTTTTTTTTTTTTTTAGGATTTTATGGTGACGATGGTAATAAGTTATTATTGCAAAGACAGGTATTTTGTATTTCTCTTAATAAACAGAACTGCATTATTAAACTATAACACCAAGAGTCATACAGTGTGAAAATATGCAAGGGAACAACAGCTGTTAGTCATTATTTTCTCCTTATCCTTTCGACACCTCTGTTTCAGTTTGCCCTCTAATGGGTAAATCACACTTTCTCCCTAGGACATTTTCTCATTTCGGGCAGGTACTAAAAAGTATCCTGAGACAATTAAGAGTCATTGGCCAAAGACACCCCTTCTTTCATTGCTTTTACCATAGACGGTGAAACTAATTTTCATGCTTTAAACAAACAGATAAGGCTGATGATGTCTCCTCTTAGTCCTCTGTCACTACTGATGTGATGGAGGATGTTTCTGCTTTTCTTCTTTAGAGAATTAATGTAGCCTCTATTCTCTTTTTTTTTCTTACATAGCCTGTGTTGTATTTCTCAAGAAATACCAACTAGAAAAAATTATTGCTCTCACTTCATTTAGGCAAAAGAAGAATCTACTATCAGACAGCTTTTAAACATCTGTTTTACGCTTTACCTCATCTGACAAGGTTTTACAGTAGCCATCTGGAAACAGAAAAAGAATAGATACAATTGTGCTTATTATCAAACTCAGCTTATGCCACAAGCTACTTTGCTCTGTTCTATATTTCTTAGCTGTAAGATTAATATTTACTGGGATTCTGATCCTTCTGTTCATTCTGATTTTAATTAATCCGACTCTAGACTATAGTGAAAATGAGGCGGGAAAAAATGAAGACAGCTAAAAACATCACAGCTCAGCAACATTACTCTGGAAAACCAGTCCTTTTACACATATGGCTTAATCCAAATGTCCTACTAAATTGGGCTCTTCACTGTGGAATACATTTTTTCCTTTAATAACTCCTAAAGCCATAATTATCAATTTTTCCAAGCGGTCAAATTGCAGAAACCCCCCAAATGACCGAACACATCCACTGATGAAGCTGGAATGTATCACAGCACGCTCAAGCTTGAATGTGTGCACTTTTCCACCTATGTCTCTTCAAAGTAAGAAGTCGCTTTTCTGCAGGAAGGCAATTCAGTCTACAACTGGTTTTGACTTAAAGATCTGAAAAAACCGCTGTTAATCTAATACTATCAATCTGATTCCATCTCCGACACAGCTTCTAATATGTAACATTTTTTACAACCGGCACTGCTGATACCATTCAGTGAACCACATTGTGCTGAAGATACGGTGGAGAAGGCACAAGGAACCTTCTATCTGCAGATATTCTTGGGCAGCACTTAGGTAAACAAGTGCAAAAAGGCAAAATATTATTCCAAAGAGTACAAGTGCCTCAGTCCGTGTGGTGCCTCAGTAATCGGAGTCTTTAATGGGCCAATAATTTTCCTGGGTTTGAAGCCCTCCTTCAGCATCTAGGGCAGCTCCACCCCACCAACCCTCCTAACTTCCCCAGAGATGACCCGATGCTTACTAGCTCTTACACCATCACTCTATTGTTTCTATCCCTCTCATATGCATCAGTGATTGCAATCTCCGAAAGAAAAGGGGAGGGGAAAAAAAAAGAAAACTAGAAATAAAAACAGTATCGCTTGGTACTGGGCAACATGGAAATGGCAAGAGTTTGGCATTAAAACCTTGCGCACGGAGCAACAGCAGCTGAAGACCACATGGAAAAGAATAAAGGAAGGGATGTTTCCTCAGTAGAAGTACCCATCTATATATTATAGATGGATAGATAGATAGATAGATCGATAGATTTTATAAATATATGTATATATATATGTATATAAGCCACTGTTAACTAAGAAAGCCATGTCATCGTATGGTCAACACGTCACGGAGGGTACCGGGGGGTGTGTGTGTGGGATGTGTTATGAAAGAGGGACCCACCTGGTCACTCCGCACCCCCCGGGCGGAGCCCTTTGTCCGTGCCTGCCCTGCGCACCCCGCCCGGGCGCCCCGGGACGCGCTCCCCTCCCGCCGGCTCGGACGCGGGGAGCGGCGGCGGCTGCCGGCAGCCGTGCCCTGCCTCCCTCCCCGCACGCCTCGCCTCGCCGCTCGGCGGGATAAACAAACCGGGCGTTAACAACAAAAGGCCGCGCTTGAGGCGGCCGCAGCCCCGCCGCCGGAGCGGGAGGGCGGCCCGGGCACGTCGCCGGTGCTGCCCCGCGCCTGCCGCCCCCGGCTCCGTTCCCACAGGGGCGTCCCCCCGCCCTGCCCACCCCCGACAGCAGCCATGTGTCTGCTCAAGTGCGATTAACACCGACTCGCCAAATCCCCGGTCCCCCCCTTCCCTCCCCGCCCCCCGCCCCGGGGCCATTTGGGCCGTGCACGCGCCCGTGCCCCGTGTTGTCGCGCCGCTGCCGCCACCGCTGGCGAATGCGCCGGGGGAGGTGGGCTCCCCGGCGCGCACCAGCCGCCGCCGGCTATAAAAGCCTCCGGGCCGCGGGCGGGCAGGGCCAGGCGAGCGGCCGCCGACTGGCAGAGGATGGAGGGCGGAGGGATGGGCTGCGGCTGCCGCTGCCGCCACCGCCCGCCCTCGGCGGCGCTGCCCCCCCGGGGGTGCTCGCCCCTCTCCTCCTCGCCCCGGTGCGGGGCGCGGCCCGGCCCTGCCCCGACGGCCCTGCCCTTGCCTCGCAGGTCCGCGCCCTTCTGGAGGCCCTGGGTGGGCGAGGCGCGCCGGCGGAGCGGCACCGGCCCGGGCACCGGCACCGGCCCCGGCCCCGGCCCCGCCGCGGTGAGTGGGGCGGGCGCGGGAGGGGAGCGGCGGAGGGATCGCCGCCGGCATCGCCCTCGCAGAGCCCGGGGAGTCCCGGCGGGGCGGCCGTGGTGGGCCGGGGGCTGCTCGAGGTGGGGGCCCCCCGAGGGCTGGGTGCCGGTGCCGGGGGGCTGAACTCTGCTCTCTCCTCCTCAGCCTCCCGGCCCCTGCGGGCTGGCGGAAGCCTCCCGGAAACTGTCGCAGTACACGCACCCCGTGAGGTAAGTGGCTGCCCCGGGCCGCCGCCGGTTCCCGCGGGGCAGCTCCGGGGCCCCTGGTACTGCGCGGCCCGGAGGGACGCGTCCGTCGCTCGGCCGTGCCGGGCGGGCGGGCCCAAGGCGGGCTCCCCCGCCCCTTCTCATCCCACCCTTACGTTTATGTGGCTATTAAAGGGCCTCCGGAGGGATTTAGCCATCTGCGTGCTTTCGAACTGACAGGTCCTTGCGCAAAGAATCGTCGGCACTTGTGGATTTGCAAGACCTTTAAGAAGAGATGTTGACAGGGCTTCCACGGCCTGCGACTTGGGCACGTTACATGGGGGTTTTTCTTTTGCGGTGGCAGAGTTGCCTGAAGCACCTTGCTGCTCGCTCCTGTGCCCAGCATTAGGAAAGGGAGGGGGGTAGTTCCCGGGCCGTCTCGCCGTGCGAACCTCCGGTGTCCCCCCGGTGTAAGGAAGCGAGTGCAGGCACAGGAAGGAGTGGCAGGAGGAGTGAGATGGACTAAGCCGGGCAGAATACTCGTGTGGCTACTGCTTTAACGATGAAGGTAATTACAGTATCTGCACTGCTAGTTCTGGAAGGGAAGTAAAGAAAATAACGAGTTGAATCTGCGGGGGAGTCTGTATTCAGAGGCACTACAGGGTGTTGCACGGTGCTTCCAGTAACTGCACAGGTAGTTCTTCCAGGTAAGATGGAGCTCTCTCCCAAAGCTAGGCTCTGATCTTTCCGAGGCACAGGCTGCCTCAGCAATTGCACAGCCCCGGGCTTCACTGTGGCCGCTCCCGTGCATGGGTATGAGTGAATGCTGCTGGGGATGGAGAGATGTTCCAAAGCAAGTGTCAGCTACTTCGTGCTGCCAGGGAAGCAGCGTTCTGTTAAGTGGTAGCCTCGAAAGCACTTCTGTAATTGCTAGAAAGCCATCTAGTTCTGTGTCTTAATGTATTTCTATTATAAACAATCTGTAGCCAGCATTTAATTATGTTGCAGTGTGCTAGTCTCTTAGCTCTTGGGACTTCTACTGTCCGTTTCTTCCAGCTACTTTCAAACTGTAAGCAGAAGCTAGTTGAAAAGGAACAGGAACTACGATATATTATCTTGCTAGCTGATAGCTCTTGCTACACCATGATATTATCAGCGATTTCTGTTAATTTCTGGATACAAAGACTAAACTCTAGACTCCTGGGGCATCACCTGTTGGATGATTCTTCTTGAAAAGAAAGTTTACGGTGAAATATTAAGGCTTGATCCCCTTAGACCTTTTAACATTCCTTTCACTTTGAGATTTGTCTCAGACCATTGTAAACAATGACTTAGGCTGGGGACCTTCAGTAACAAAACTACTAATTTAATCCATATGTATTTGGAATTCTGTTTGATACCCATTATATTCCCTATGAGTAGTTTCAGTGAGGGCAGTATTATCTGGACCAGGCTCCCAGGTAATACTGTTAATGAGGTACTGGAGTGGTAAGTTTCAAATGCAGTGGATCTTCAGCTTTAGAGAAGTTTTGCTGGAAAACTAGCACTTTAAGTACCTCTCTTGAGATAGAAATATTCTCTGTATTCTGTATTTTCAAATGTAGAAAGCAGTTTAGCAATTGAACACGTGAGGATAAACTCTCTCGGATGCTTAACAGAATTTCACTGCTGTTTCTTGTCTGTCAGCCTCAAAGTAGACTATGTAATAACAATAAGCAAACCTACTGTATACTTGTTTCAGACTATTTTGGCCCAAATCAAGGTGCTATGATTACTTATATCAGGAAGCTGAAGCACTTCTGAAGAATTTTCCAGTTCAAGCTACAATCTCCTTTTATGAAGACTCAGATAGTGAAGATGATGATGATGATGAACTGGAACAAGACTCAAGAACAGAATCAGATTGCTGATTGCAGGAAAGGCCAACATACCTTCTAAGACTTAATTTAAACTTACTATAAAAATCTATTATAGTATTTTTAAAGATAATTTATTTGTAAGTTATTCTTAATAAAACTGAAATGTCTTGTAATTTTATCTGGGCCTTTTTTCCTTTGTTCTGTTCCTGTCCTGTTTTAGGCAGGGAAGATATTGATTAGTATTTTTTAATCTGAGGCTTTATATTTTGTAGATCATGACTTAAACATCAATTTTAGGAGCAAGGAATGGATGCCTTGCTCTGTGGTGCTCAACTTGAAGTTTGAGGACAGCTTTTTCATTGTGATTTATTGGGCTCCATGTGGAAGCATATCAAGGAATTGTTGGAATAAGTATTCTAATGTTGTGTCTGCTGTTTCAGTGGTATTTCAGACAGGGGAAAAGAAACAATATATGTTTTCCAGATGGAGAGAAGGGTTCCAATTCTACTCTAGCTTTTGCTTTTAAAGAAGTGATAAGTCCCTCATGCACATGAGCTGTATTATACACAAATACAGTGGGAAATTACAAGCTTTGTTTGTAAAGTGGACATCAAGAAATGAGGAAAAAGGTCAAATGTGGGTTGTTTTGATTGTGAGTTTGTACTTGATAATTGAAGCAAAGTTTGGTACCAGTCATTACGCACAAAGCCCGGACAGGAACAACCAAATCCAAAACTTTAATTCAGATGCCCGTGCCTCTGTCAGCCGCAGGTTGTGCCCACGCCTGAAGCTACCCTTGCCTTAGTGCTCACGCGTGTGTTGCTGGAGGCTGGGCTGGCTCAGCATGTCAACAGCATCCCTGGGGTGCTTGCCCCATCCCATCTGCTCCCAGGGGGCCTGACACAGCTCGGCACCAAGGAGCAGGTCTTCACACGCAGCCGTTCTCACCGTTTTACCTTCAAGCCGTGGGGAGAAGCAATACTGCCCGTTATAATAATAACCTTCAGGACCACGCACTGCACCTGCCGCTGGGAGACCTGGCGTAAAACCACCTTTGGCGGGATGGAAGACAAGCTGCCCGGGGTGGGATAAAAAGGCGTGCGCGGTACGCGGTGCTCTCTCCTCAGCTCCCCGCCCTAGGGAGGGAGGGAGGGAGGGAGCCGAGCCGGCCCAGCCCGGCCCAGCCCGGCCCAGCCCAGCCCCGCGGGCCCGAGAGGGCAGCACGAATAGCTAATCCCAGGCGGTTTCCACCGGGATACCGGTGCCGGTAGGCCGCTGGCGCGGCGGAACCCCTCTCGGGCGGGAGCCCCGCCCGCTCGGCCGCCGCCGCGCCTGCGCCCTG
>JAVSBS010005307.1:0-29143 GCA_033124195.1 Coracias cyanogaster
CACGGAATATGTACAAAATCCCGGGGAATCTGGGGTTTTGTGCATTGTGGTACCTGCATTTGACGCAGTAATAACAAGAGATACCACGGCTGCACATGCGAAGGCCAGATAACTGCGTGTACTGAACAGACGTGGTTTCACAACCACAACATAAATTTGCTTCCGCTGGTTTTTTGGATGACTTCTGACATCTAAGATCGGATGAGAAGTTCGGTGAGAGCTGGAGGGATGAGGGCTTTGTCCTACCATGCTTTGTTTGGGAAGCAGTAACCAGTTGCCAATAGCAGCAATCCCTCAAAGCGATGCTTCTTGATATATATTGACCATAGTCTGTGCATCCTACGAGCTTTGATTGCTACAGTCGCTGTAACATAGCAGTAAATGTGAACATCCGTCCATCCATCCATCCGAGGTTTTTTCCTAACCCCAACAAAAACCAGAAAAGTGTTTAGCACCGGACCCTGCTTACACCCTAACGAACTACTAATTAAAAAGAAAAAAGGTCTCCTGCCATCCCCAGCTTGTTTTCCCCATTATTTATTTTCAAAGCAATGAACCAAGACTGGAGCTTGCCCAGACTCGCTCAGAGACACAAAGGCAGCGAGGCCGCAGGCTTAGAAAGCAATAAAGAAAAAGGGTGAGGAATGCGGGGAGGGGGGGCTTTTTTGGTGGTGGTTTTTTTTAAGAGTGAAACTTGTCACTTCAAGAGCAGCCTTTTGGTCTCCGAGGGGCTGGTGGCAAAGCCGTCCTGGCGGGCAGGGTATCGCCGTTTCCCCCTCTTTTTGCCCCAACACCTCCTGGAGGGAGGGGGCTGCGGCCAGGAAGGTGCCGTGTCCCGGGGCAGCTCTCCGGGGCTGCCAGGAGCCGGGGAGGTGCTCGGGAGGGCTGGGGCAGCCGAGGGCGTGCGGGCTGGACACCTGAGGAGCCCCTCCGGGGCAGGCCGGGGGTGGCAGGAGGCCGGCGGGGGTGTGCTGAGGGTAGGCCCGGGGGAGGCCGGCGCAGGCCGGGGAGAGGCCCGGGGGAGGCCGCAGGCCCGGGGCCGCCGCGGCGGCTGCCGTTGCCATAGTGCGCGGGCCCGGCGGAGGCGGTGAGGCCGGGGGAGGGCGGGGGAGCGGCGGCCGCAGCCCGGCTGTCCCGGAGAGCCCAGGGACGGAAGGGGCGGCGGGGGCGGGAGGCCGGGCCCCGGGAGCGCCCCCGTCCCAACACCTGCCTGCGCCCCAGGGTAAGGCCTGTGCCCCCTTCTCGCTGTCTGCTCCTCGCAGGGTCAGCGTGACCGCAAGCAGAGGGAACCAAACAGCCCGCAGACCTCCGCGGGAGGTAAACAGAGAACAGAAACAGCCCGCTGTCCTTGGAGGCTGCTGACTCTGCTGAAAAACGTCCCGGGTCCTCCAAGGCCCCCGCACGGTGGCCAGGCTCAGGGCAGCCGCCCGGGGAGCACCGAGCATGCAGCATTTACATGGGGGATGCGCCATGACCTGAGGGGATGTGCTGTGCCCTACTGCCGAGCCAGGCTCCCCTCGTTCTGCCGTCTTCCCCGTGCTTGGCGTGGCCAGGAGCCACTTATTTACCAAGTCTGGCCCAAACTCAGACTGGCTCCTCACCCTTTACTGTCACCCTTCTGGAGGCCTCAGCCATGGTCGTGTACTAAATCACTGTGGGCAGAACGCGAGTGTTTCTGTGCTGCTGTGTATCTGGGTACCATCCCTGAATTCACCCTGGTGCGTGCGTTTCTGTAGTGCCCAGGAGGAGGCAGAATGGAGGTCCTGGAGGAGAAGGAGGAAGAGGAGCAAAGAGAAGAAAAAGAGCTAAAGGCTTTGGAGACCAAGGATAACCCCCAGGACGTGGAGATGAAGGTGTCTGTGGAGGAAGTCTGCATCCCAAGGGATGTACCGTAAGTCATGTGTGTCTGTCGGTTACTGTGATGAGCAGAGGTGGTCCCTTTGGGGTCCATGGGGAGACTGCACTCCTGTAGATGGCATATGTATTCACAGAATCATAGAATGGTTTGGATTGAAAGGTACCTTAAAGGTCATCTGGTTCCAACTCCCCTGCCACTAGACCAGGTTGCTCAAAGCCCCGTCCAACCTGGCCTTGAACACCTCCAGGGATGGAGCCTCCACAGCCTCCCTGGGCAACTTGTGCCAGTGTCTCACCACCCTCAGAGTGATAACTCACTTGATTGCACACTCATTCGTTGCTGTATCATGACGCTATATAAAGATCCCTGAGCCTCTGGGTGTACGTCAGCTTGCTATCACTCCAGAGAAGCTTGGCTATGTCAAAATCACATCCTTTCCCTCGGAAGCACGGATCCCTTGCCACATGTTGATAGCAGATCATCTTGCCCGAATTGCTCCTGGCTTATTACCTGTGTCTGTCTGTCTGCCTCCTCCTGCCCTGGAAGTGACTTCGACTGGAGCTCCATTGACACATCCCAGTTACCGTCCTCATACAAGACAAATTCCCTGAAGGAAAAGAAGCTGCTGCACGTGGCTGACCATTTCCTCCAGCAGTACACCCACCTCTGCCCTGACCGCAAGCCACTCTTCCTCCACCCGGTCAATGAGTGTGGCGTGCAGGTATGGGGTGCTGTGGGGCTGGGCCACAGCGCGGGGGCAGCCGGTTTCTGTGGTGGGGAAGGACAGCAGCCTTTCCTGCCCTCCCTCCTGGCCAAAGGGAATGGGAATGTGGGTTGGAATGGGAACCAGGTGCCTGCAGTGTGATGCTTAGGAAACAGAGAAGACCAAAGAAACATAAAGGAAAGTAAAAGAAACACATGACCTAGATAAGGCTCAGTCACAGATGTGGAGTGTGGATCTGGAGTTAGGTCTTATTCTGAACTTTGCAGAAATCTGAGGGAAAGAAGTAAATGTAGAAGTTTGTGGCTTGGCTTTGTTTAGGGCTGGGCCCAAGCTGCAAAGCTCTGGTCTAGTTCGAGACCTGATGCTTCCCCAGGCATCTGAAATTACCACTTTGGACCAGCTTTCCCCAACATTTGTTATATCATTAGCGTGCAAGGCAAAAAAAGTGCTGGAGGACGTAAAAGCTGGAAAGGGCAGTAGCTATTTTTCTTGCTTGACAACAAAGAGAAGAGCTGGCTCCCACCTCTAAAGTGTCTGAGATGAGCTTGGAGTTTTAGCCACAGACAAGCACAGGGCCTCTCAACCCCGTGTGATTTCCCTCTTGGAATAGGTGAGGAGGGTTATGACACTGTCAGTATGCTCTAGGGCAATCCTGATCGTGAGCTGCAACATCCAGTGGTGGTCTGAGGATGGCTTTGGACAGGAGATGCTGCCAAAAGTCTAACCAAAGCCCTCTTGTTGCCCTACAGAAGTTTGTGAGCACAACGGTGAGGCCGACCCTGCTGCCCTACAGAGAGCTGTACCACTGGGATGGTTGTGCCAGCTTCATCTCCGACTACCTCACCATGGAGCCCCTCAAGTCCCCTATCACACCGGTAAGAAAGGGGCTGCAGTCCCATCAGAAACAGCCCCATAACAGAGGTGACAGAAGGACTTCTCAGCAGGACACAATGTGGAAAACCCCGTGGCTGGGATAACAAAGGTCTTTGACCCCTCTATCATCCTCTCATTACTTAGGCAATCCCCCAATTTTCCTAGGCTCTGCTTGGACCCGTAATCCCAGTAGACGTGGTGTTGCACCTGTCAAGCAGTTAAACGCTGTTTCTACAAGACAGGGCCTGACCCAGCTCTCAGTCACCCCAGATGACCAGCTGCTGTGGCTTGCAGTGGCTGACAAGCTTCCCCTCCAAAGACCAAGACATCTTGGAACAAAGGAGCATATCAAGGCGAGGGGATGATGCATGACCTCAGTGACCCATTTCTGTCCCAATTTAGGGGATATTTTGGGGTGGCTGGAGGGAGATTTCTAGACTGGCAAGATAAGGTGATGCCATCAACTGGGGCAAGTTCTTGGCCGGTGTGAATCAGCCTTTGCTAGCAAGGACTGCCGATGCCCTGCAAAGTGGCCCTAATGATCCTACACCAGCTCCATGCTGGCCAAGTGTCTCCCAGGGTCTCAAGAGCAATTCTGGCACTTTGCAGTCACACGGAAGGTGTCTCCATTTAGCAGATGGAGACTGCTGCAGTCCCCTAACTTGGTGTCTGAGATCTGGGAGTAGACTATGTAGAACCTCTCTGTGTGCAGGTTGTGAGTATGGATCCCTTTGCTTGCTCACTGGTTGGGGACAGAAGGAAATATGTTCCCTCCTTGGAACTATAATTTAGCTTATGGGTCTTCTGCTTGGAAATGCAACAGACAGACCAGCTAGAGCTGGAGGTAAGCCCCACTCCAGAGTGGTGGTTGGCATTAGATTTTCAGCAGTTTGATGAGCTTTTCCTGCCCATCCCTCCCTATGGTTAAATTTGTCACCAAATTTGGGGTCAGAATTTCCTCAGATCACTTTGGAGGAGACTTTTGGGGTCTGCAGGGACTGTATATGACAGAATGCCCAGCGATATGGGCAGTGCCCTCTCTCCTTCCCACTCTTTGCCTGGTGCATGTTTCAGCTTCAGGCAAGACCTGCAAACACGCACCTCTCTCTTTCAAGCCCAGCTCGCTCTATTCCCCAACCACCATCCTGAAACACCAGCGAGGGAACTGCTTTGACTTCAGCGTGCTGCTGTGCTCCCTGCTGATCGGGGCTGGCTACGATGCCTACTGCGTGCATGGCTACGCCACCCGTGAGATGTGCAGCCTGGACGAGACCCTGGAGCTGTGCCCACTGCTCAGGAAGCCGCAGGAGGTGAGACCTGCAGTGAGTGGGCACTGTTCATTTCCAGTGAGCTCCAGAGTTGAGCTAGGGGAAACAGCGTCTAGTCCACAATGGGTTTCAAAGGTTCCTCAAAAGGATCTTTTGAGTGATTTTCCACAGATCCTTAAGAGACCTCTTTGGCTTCACTGAATTTCTGCTCACCAGGTCCAAGAGTGCAAACTGTCAAGGGCTGGGAGCTGGGAGGTACCTCTAAGCAAAACATTTTCTCCCTTCTCTTGATCTCTGCTGGATTTCACAGCAACACTCTGCTTTTGTGGAGGCAGGTACCGAAAGAGGGGATGAAGAAAAAGACCAACAAGTATAGAATTAAGCCTCCGCCAGACCTGCAGAGTAAGTTTGAGCTTCAGCAGGAGGCCAAGAAGAAAGCAGAAACTGAAGCTGCTCAAAAGAACAAGGAAGGAGAAGAGGAGAAGGTCATGGTGAGTTAGTGAGGTCCACTCCACTGTAAACTCCAGGAGCAGGAGCCTAGACACAGGTAATGGCTGACCAAGAAAAGGAAGCCATGAGGTATGGCATAACCTTGACCGTGGCCATGGGCACTTGGCCTCTGGGAACACAGTGGGTGCTGGCACAGGAATGTGTGCTGGGTAGGTACTGCCTCGCTCTTCTGAAGAGTGTTAAGGGCCTGGAGATCTTTAGAAGTGGGCAGAGGAGAGAATAAGATTGTTGTTGGGTTGGACTAAAGTGGTGATAAAATGGCAATAATTACTACTTTGTCCTCTGCCCTACAGGAAGTGGAGGAGCCCAAGCCTGACCCTTTGTGTGGCTTATGGGTGCACGCATGGGTTTTGGTTCTGTCTGGGAAGAGGGACGTTCCTGAGAACTTCTTCATCAACCCCTTCACGGGAAAGAGCCACAGCACCATGGATGAGCACTTCCTTGGGATTGAGAGTGTCTGGAACCACAGGAACTACTGGGTGAACATGCAGGACTGCCGGAAAGGCTGCAAGGTAACCGGCCTTTAAGCACCCCTGTGCCTGGGAGGGACAGTTGGGCTTACCTGAGCACTGGTGAAGTCCAAGGTTGGTCATGATCCCAGGTTCCACTTAACCATTCCCTGTGTTGGCTCTGGTCATGTTGCTCTGTGGAACTGCTCCAGGACATCCTAGACCCTGAGCTAGCAAATACAGATCACACCTATTAAATCCTGACAGCAAATAGCAGCTTTTACAGCTGGCTGGATGCTTTGCTTGAGCAACAGCTTTTAAAGCAGAGGGTGTTCTGAGCTGTCAAGCGTGGCCCAAGGCTGGAAAGACCTTGATTGCGCTCTTCCCACACCTCAGCTATTCCCCAGCTGATAGGAGGTCTCGGAGGCGAGGGTCTGAGTTAGAGCAACTTGACCTTAGAATAGAATAGAATCATTTAGGTTGGAAAAGACCTCTAGGATCATCAAGTCCAACCTTCATCCAAAATCTCCCTGACCTCTAGACGATGTCTTAAAGCACCACGTCTACCCTGGGGCCCTGCATGCCCTGAGGAAGGAGGCGGAAGCATTTCCAGCAACTTCCTTTCATTGGTGACAGAGGCACTGTGAGAAAAGGGGTCTGCAGCTCTCTAGGCACAAGGCCAGTCTTTGGGATCCCACCAGCCAGCCAAGGGTCTGACGAGCCTACCTCACTGAGATCCGGGGTGTGTCTGACCCTCAGCCAGGTCCAGAGCAGCAGAGGAGGAGCGTGGAGCAGTGTTCTGGTCAGCGTCAGGTCCTTGAGACTGCCCGGTAGTTACGTGGGTTTCTTCTGTATGGCCTAGGATCTCGTCTTTGACTTGGGTGATGCAATCTGCTGGGAAATGATGCTTTCCAGGAGCAACAGACCTCTTCAGCTACTCCCAGGTGCTAAGAAAGAAAAGGAGTTATCTGTCAGGGACAAGGATGATCTGGTGAGTGACCTAAATGATGGCTCACCTGTAGTGGAGATGCTGTATGGAACTGGTGTGTCTGTAGGCCCACAAAGATCTGCCTGCCTGCTGCCCTCTCCAGGTCACGTCACTCTTGCTCTGGCTTGGTTTTGGTTGGCACCTTAGATTCCTTCTCAGTCTTCAATAGTTCTAATGCGTTTTGAAGCAAGACCTCAAGTGGTGCCTCTGGTGGCCTAAGCGGCAAGGGATCTCTGTAGGCCTCCAGTGCATTGACCTTTGGGATTAAATAAGTACAAAAAAAATAAATCCAAACTTTTTCTTTGCTGGTCAGCACCCTTCTCTCCTGACTGCTGGGTGGAGTTGCCAATCAAATGTAGAAATAAATTATGTACTCTAATATAGCAACAAGTGCTGTGTACTAGAAGCAAAAATCATAGAATCACAGAATGGTTTGGGTTGGAAGGGACCTCAAAGATCACCTAGTTCCAACCCCCTGCCATGGCAGGGACACCTCCCGCTAGACCAGGTTGCTCAGAGCCCCATCCAGCCTGGTCCTGAACACCTCCAGTCTTGGAGCATCTACAGCCTCCCTGGGCAACCTGTGCCAGTGTCTCACCACCCTCAGAGGGAAAAACTTCTTCCTTACATCTAATCTGAATCTCCCCTCCTCTCGTTTAAAGCCGTTACCCCTCGTCCTATCACTACAAGCCCTTGTAAAAAGTCCCCTCCCAGCTTTCTTGTAGGCCCCCTGCAGATACTGGGAGGCTGCAATAAGGTCTCCCTGGAACCTTCTCTTCTCCAGGCTGAACTGAAATATTTGGAGTAGAGCTGAGAACTTTCTCTGGAGTCACCCAGGCTCCACCCAGTGAAGTTCTGCAGTTCAGTACAACCCAAGTCACTGCTTGTGCCGTGTCTGCCTTCTCCAGGAAGCAAAGGGAGATTTGACTTTTGAGATACTGTGGTTACAAACAAAGTTGTGGCAACTGCTGTGTACTTCTTCATAAAGCCATGAGCAAAAGCAAATTTTACATACTTGAATAATTTCCAGCATGAGTTGCAGAAAAATCATCTGAGAGAATTAGTCTCTCTTTTTGAAAGCTTAACATTTCACCGCAGGCTTCAAAACCACATGTCTTTCACTGTGTTCATTTTCTAACTTGACAGCTTAACCTGAAATTTGCAATATTAACTGTATAGACAGAGTAAACTTAATCTGAGATTGCTTCCTCGAGCAGCACCCACTACAATCTTATCACTGCTGATTGGAGTCGGTTAATCCCCGGTCATCAGGTCTTGTAAGAAAACGTACATTAATCAGCTTTTTCCACCACAAATTAGCATCTGCTGTGCTACCTCTGTGTGGAGGTTGCTGTTACTAAACCGAGTTGTGCTTGACTAGGAATTGTTTCAGCCATAACATAAACCCCTCTATGCGTGCCTTTTTCTCCTGCCTGTTGAACAAATGCAGTCTGAGCTGCACCGCACTACACTTTTACAGATTCAGTAGTAAAGGAATTCACAAACCATCTTTCCTTGCTCCTGCTCCTCACTGGGTGCTGCTGTATCCAAGAGGATGGCACAGTCTGGAGCTGAACGTCACAGGAAGGTGCCAGTGTCTGCAGCCAGCCCGTCCCAGACCCAGCTTTGGGGTGGAGCCATGGGGGGGAAAAAAAACCCAAACCACTCTCATGAGATTATTTGCAGCAGCAGCAGCACAACCACACCTTCAAGAGCCAAAGGCAACTTCAGGTCAGCCTCTAACCACAACTGCTCCGATTTGTTACGTGCTGCAGTTTAAGAGCCTCTGCCAAGCCACTGACCCAAATGCACCTACAGGTTGTGTTCCTTGCAGGATGTCACAATAACTCCACTCCGTGCTGGCGTGGCAGAGATATGGCTTAAGATGGACAAGCACTGCTACAGGAGGCTGCAAAGTGACTCATTCTTCACCTTTCAGACCCTGTTCCCAGCCCCCTTGAAGGCCCACTTCTTCTTTCGCTGTATGCACCACTCCTACGTTTGAAGACACAGGCTGTGCCCACACACTAACCTTCAGACGTCACTGGAACCAACCGCTCCGTTCAGTCACGTCCGAATGGGAGTGAGGAGCTCAAGTGGCTCCGCATTGCCCCCAAAATGGGGTGGGAAAGCGCCCTGCACCTTTATCAGGAAGTGAGAGTTGCCGGTTGGGGGCTAGCCCACACCTAAGCCCACAGCAGACATGACATCACGCTCTGCATTATGTTACTGAGTTTGCATTTGGAATCATCTAGTGGATCAGAAAAATGCTGCCCCAGCAGTTCACGGGGTACCACGGTACCCGCTCCGTCCAGCCTCTTCTCTGCCACAAGCTGCAGTGCCCGGAGAACAGCGCCCAGGAACTCGGCTTTGCAGCTGATACTCCTCCGTGTTTACAAACCTGAAACTACCTGTAGACAATTTCTCAGGTACCACTAATACAGCTAATTAATCCTGGTTAGGGCTGCAGCGAGAAGATGCAGTAGCAGCTTGTACAAGACCATGCTGAGGCTGGACATGCTCGGAAGAGCAATTTTCCTGCAAACGAAGAGCTACACACATCGGGCACAGAAACGGCTGGTGTGAGAGTGGCAGCTCCCACCGGGCATCGGGGTCCCACCGCAGGGCTAAGCTAGAACCACACCGGGTGCGTTAGGACGCCAAGGCAGCAGGTACTGCCCAGAGTCCCCCGGGCTGAGACCGGCCACCACGGCCCACTCGCTGGAAGGCAGAGCAGCCAGCCTGCCCCAAGAGCTGTCACACCTCTGGTCTCAGGATGTCCTCGGTCTTGCTGTAGTACAAGCAAGGACCTCCTGGAAACATCCCAGGCACCTCTGAAAGCTCCAGCTCACACGTGCTGGGCAGGGAACACCAGGCAGCTGGCAATAGAGGCAGCAACACCAACAGCGCAACACGGACTGCTCTGATACCTGTAATCACACACTCCCTCTCTAGCCGCTACCTTTTCCTGAAGCTTCCAGGCTGCTTCCTGCTCATGTGCACCCCCAGCAGCTTCTGACCTGGCAGCAAGGCGCCCTGAAGCTGATGGCACCGCAAGTGGAAAGTTTCTGCTGCCCCACCACCTCATCCTTGTTAATGTCAGCCACTCCTTAATGACTCCAGGTGCACATGCCCAGCACCAGATCTCAGCCTTCCCTGGCTTTTAGCTCTCTTAGCTTTTAGGAGACCCAAGAATACTCCTGTGAAATGCTTTTCAAAACTGTATTTTATTAATACCCAACATTACAACAACAGCAAAACCTCCCAGCACCTCCCACACAACATGAAAAGCTACAGCCACCGTAACTACCACCGTGACTGTTCAAGACATCTTTCTCCTCTCAAACCCAACCAGAAAGTGTTTGTGCAAAAGTTTCCAGTGCAAATAAAGATGTAATAAACTTCTGTAAAATCCAGGGAGCTTGAGCCCGAGCCCAGGCCTATAGCTCATAATGCTGTACCAAGGCAATAGGTTTTTGAGGCCTTTTTTTTCCCCCCCAACTCCACTCTACTTCTCCTGCTGTCTGGTGGGACCTCTGGGATTGCTGGCCTGGGACAGCAGCACACACAGGCCTCTCTTCCACCCCTTCAAGTAATTTCAAGTGTTCTGTCACTCATTAGTCATCATCAGCTCTCCTACTTGAGACAGAATGTGGCCGGTGGCCAGACACCGGCCTCCATAGCAGATGACCCCTAACTCACGTCCTGGTGGCAGCTGTGACTTCCCCAGCCTCCAGTTTGGCTGGGACGAACCGAGCCGGGCCCCCTGTGCCGTGTCTCATCCAGCTACCGGCCCCATCCCCACCCTGTGACGACCCAACTGCTTCAACAAGCCACCAAAAGAAAAAGACAGTGCAAAACCAACCCCCACAGCTCAAGTACAGTCTGTTAGTAGAGGACACGTTTCTACCACAACGTGATCTTTAGTTTAAATACCTTGTATCTGTCACCAGTCACAATCGCACTGTGCTCATCCTCTCCAACCCCCTCTGTAGCTGTGCGTTACCGACACCGCACACCTGATGCTGTCATCCTTTACCAGCGTCCACATGATCCACATCTCGGTTGGGTTCAGTTTGTGCACAACCATCAGCTCTTTGTACAAGCATGGATCAAAAGGATTGAAAGGTCTCTGGATCCCGAAAGTCTTAAAGCCAGCATGGTTCTTTGGGGTCACTGCCATCTTTGCCAGACACATTCCCACAAAGACATCATCTATTGGGAAGAGCTCCATGTCCTCTGCAGTGCTCTGGAGGTGGCTCACTGTCTCTCTAGACATCACATAGCCCCCTCCGCCCGCATAGGCAGGATAGAAGGTGGCTCTGTACATGGACTCTGGAATAAAGTACTTGACCTTGGTGTTTCTGATGGGCCGAGCGTTGGTGATCACATCCCCAACAAAGAGATCCTGCTCAGGGTCCAGTTCTTGGAGGAACTCAACAATGTTGTAAGTGTTGACAAAGACATCATCATCGCCCTTCAGCACAAACCTGGCGTGCAGGCAGTCCTCCACGAACCAGCGCAGGAAATGCAGCTCCTTGAGGGTCAAGTTGAAGAAGTTGTCAACAAAATCCCACTGCAAGATGTCATCAAACTCTTGGCTCTCGTAAGCCAGAAGCTGATGCAGGGGCTGCACCTGGATTTTGGCCTCCGAGCGCCCTAGAAGGAACAGCAGCCTGATGTGTTTGCCACCGATGGAGACTTCCTTCCCCCATGTGTTCCTGATTGCCACCCGCCGGTCTACGTTGATGGGGGCAGACTTGATTGCCAGCAGGAGGAACGTCTCTTCGCTACACCTGGAAGGCTTCAGCAGGACCGAGAAGTTCCGGCAGTGCTTGTACGTTAAGAAGACACGATGAAGCTCCGGTAGGGCGTGAGAAGAATTAGCAAGGTCCAAGTTTGGCAAACACTTGCCAAGACCTGAAGACTTTGGTTTCCGACGCTCCGCATCCATTTTCTGACCCGCTGAGGACGCTGCCAACTTTGCCTCTTTCTTCACGTAGAAGAGCCAAGCCAGGAGCGTGATGGAGAAGGCGTAAAGGGCCAGGGTTTTAACCCTGGGCTGCATGACCGGCTCCGGCGCTGGCGGGCGGGGAAGAGGAGCCGGTAACGAGCGAGCCCTCCCGGCAGTTAGGCTGCACACCGGCGCCCGCAGCCCGGCCCGGCCAGCCCCGGGCGGGCTCTCGCCGTTTTTCCTGCCGGTTGCTTCCCGGGTCCCAGCCAGCCCAGGTGCTGCCGGTGAGGACGGGAGCGCTGTGCCGGCCGTCGGGAAGGCTCGGGAGCCCGCCCGACCCGGAGCCCAGCACCGCCCATGGAACCCGGACCGGCCCCGCCCCAGATCGGCCCCGCCCGGGGGTGTGACGAGGGGCTTGCACCGGGAACCGGGCACGGCGCAGCCGGGGCAGCGCTGCATGCTGGCACCGGGCACCGGGCACCGGGCACCGCGCACCGGGCACCGCGCACCGGGCACTGTTCCCCGCACATTGCACACCCCCCATTGCACACCCCAGACTACACACCCCACATTGCACACCTCACATTGCACACTCCCTCCTGCACACCCCAAACTACACACCCCGCATTGCACACCCCCTCCTGCACACCCCCATTGCACACACCCCCAGCACACCTCACCCCAGCCCCTGGGCGCTGCAGCTCCAGCCGAAGCTCAGCAGCAGCCCCAGACACCCACCAGCACCACAGCCCCCCCCAGCTCCAGCGACTCAGCCAGACCAGGATCCGCGCAGTGTCCCCGTGGGGTTTATTTCCCATCCACTCTTTTGCTGTGGACACCTTACTGAGCGTTCCCCACACTCTCCTGGCTCTGGGTACCGGCTCCCAAGGGCCACCGAAGCAGCTGCATCTGGAATGGAACCATCAGTGGCACCGGCTGGAGACCTCGACACACCTCCGGTTCAGCAGAGTCTTTGTTTCTTCTTTTTCCTGTGGGAAGAAATAAATCTGTCACTGTCTTGACAGTAAATCCCCCTCTGAGCAGCAGTGTGGGGGAATGTCCACCCTCAGCACTGACTTCTGGGCCTTGAGAGAAAATCTATTTGAATACGGCTTTGGGTAAGAAGCCCGAAAAAGCATCTTCAAGCTGGCGACCGATCTGGGTGCAGCTTTTGCTTTTTGTTTTTAAACTTCTCTGTTATTCCTAGGAAAAGAGAAAGATGCAGAGAGAAACAATTTAAAAGATCCTGGAAAATCAAGTGTAGGGTAAAACGAGACCTACATGGGACTACTTCCGAAGACATCCTTCCATGTTTGGGAGGATTGTTTGCTCAAGACAAAGCTTGCTGCCTTTCACAGAATCGCAGCATGGTGGGGGTTGGAAGGGACCTCTAGAGATCATCGAGTCCAACCCCCCTGCCAGAGCAGGTTCATCAAGGGAAGGTCACACAGGAACATGTTGTTCAGAAAATCCGGTTGCCTGAGGTCAATGTTCCAACAGGAAACAGAGGAGGAAAAAAAATAGGCTTTATTTGAATAAAGGGAGTAAGTCCAAAGGCATATCCCAGTGGGGTCTTTCTCAGAATTCAGGAGGATGCAGCCTTCTTTCTATCCTAATTTCCCGGCCGTGAATTTCCCTCCTCCTTTCCCCATTGGCTGAGGTACTCGCAGTGTACAACTTCGCGATCCGCCTATTACACACATGCGCCTTACAAATTCCATAGAATTAAGTTATTAATTCCTCATACAGTAAAACTGCCAACTCATGGTGCCGTTGTAAGTTTTTGTCCTGGTCCCCTATAGATAAAGCCAGACCCCCCCTTGCTAAGTTATTTTGCTCTGCCCACAAGCCTTTTGCATTTGATAGATGAGAGTCATACCCAAACCGCTACACTGCGTCAGTAAGCCTTTGTCTTTGTTAGCTACGAGCCACAACCTCTTGCAAAGCTGCTATGCTGCCTAAAAAGCCATTTCTTCAGAAAATAAAGCTGTATTTTGCATCAAGCTATATATTGCAGTGAAAATATAGTTATAAAATCCTCCCCATCTTTTAAAATACTATTGTTTGTAAAGACACACCTATCTCTTATCCTATCAATGTCCAGATGGGTCTTGAAAGCCTGCAGAGAAGGACACTCCACAACCTCCCTGGGCAGCCTGGCCCAGGCTCCGTCACTCTGGAAAGCAGTTTCTCCTCACGTTGAGGTGCAACTTCCTATGTTCCAGTTTCTTTCCTCTTTGAGCCTTTTTTTGCTTGAGACAAAGCTTGCTGCCTTTCCTCTTTGAGTCACCTTGGAGTCCTCTGAGAGGACTTCTTATTTTTGTGCATTTGCCAGCGGAGGGAAGCAAATCAGCCCCAGCTCCTGGCTGCGAGAGTGCGGATGTGACACAGCCTCGCTGGACGTGCGGCCGCAGCGTGGGGAGGGCCGCGAGCCATCCCCTGTGCCCCGGCGTGTGGCCACTGCCGCGCTCCAAGGTGACACATGGTACCCGGGAGATGAGCAAGCGTCAAACAACCAACGGTGCCATTTGGTGACTCATGGAGCAGTCAGGGCTTGAGCAGTGTCTGTCACCCGGGCTGTAATCGGGGTGTGCTTGTGAGTCACAGCAAGCTGGGGGGGGGTAGCTGATTTTTCGGCAGTATCTGTTTGAAATACGCCCTCAGCGACCTTGTTGTGCAGCCCACCACCCCGCTCCACCTGCGCAGCCATGAGGGGACACCAAATGAGACACGCATCTCACATCACCCTGGGTTTCCTGCATCAGCAGCGACTTTCTTTGCATGTGTGTAACAACCACCCCTGGCCACACAGCCCGCTGCAGAAAGGGCTCGATGTTGTGCGGGGTGCAGAGAAGACCTCCTGCATGCACACTGACCACAGGTGCTGGGGTGGAAAGGAAGTAAAACACCCCACAGCTGAAGTTCAGCTGTTTGACAGCAGCTCCTGGTTTCGGCAGCAGTCTGAGCAGGTATCGCAAATACACATCTTCTTGCGGGGAACAATAATTCAAGGAGATTTTTCATCTTTTCAGCTAGCTGGAAAGGCCATCAGGCCTCCTCGAGCGCAGACACAGCCTAGGGCTGCAGGGCTCTGAGATCCTCCCCAAAGATGGGGACCTTGCCGTGGGTGATGGGGCACGGAAGAGCAGCCTGGCGCTCTTGGGGAAGGTGGTTAATTGCTCTCTTAAATTAGCAGCTGAATCTGATGCCAGAGCAGGAACATGAGGCCTGACCCACTCCACATTCTCCATGACCCATGAGCAGCTTTTCAGCGCTGCCCTGCCACTCCTTCCCTCTCTCACATCCTCCTGCTCTTGCATTGTGCTGGCACTGCTATTTTTGCAGCCAAAACAAGATTGCTGGAAAAATAACCTGCAAAAGGCAGGATGAAGCTTGTCTCCAGCAGTTTAAGCGACGCTGGTGGCTGAGCAGCAGGTGAGGTCTGCACCGGGGAGGCAGAGGACACCCACCACGGTTCAGGGGGATCTCTTCATAGGTGACAGCAGACCGGGGTCTGCTCCCAGCCCCGCCATGGGCTGGCTGGGGCACCTGGGGCTATTTATACATCTCCTCTCTAGACCAGAAAGAACAATAATCCCCTCTGCAAAGTGCTCTGAGATGTGAGTTGGAAGCAGTTGAGGACCTTATTGTGCACCCCAGACAGTACTCCCCACAGCTGCCCACGCCAGCCACGTCACTGGCCATGTTTGGCACAATGAGCAGCATACCTCGCACCCAAAATCCTGCTTTGCCCTTCTCCCCTGGCACGCAGAGCTGGTAGGTGTGCATGGCTGGGGGACAGCCCACCCTCCGTGCTGGTTCAGACATGGATTCAACAAGGTGTCCGGGCACGTCTGACCTCCCAGCCCCGCAGTCAATGGATGCATTCACAGCCCAAAATTGGGGATGTGAGTAAGCGCTCTGCTTGGCAGAGCTGGTGGGACCTGCTGCTGCCTCTGGGCTGCTGTTTGCTCTTGCACACCTCACCCTCTGCCCAGCCAGCTCCAGTCTCTGTCACCTTTGGCAGATGCTGTGGTTTTCCGGCTGGCCTGACTTCCTCCTGCTTTTGTTTTTTTGCTCTTGTCTTTGCCTTTTTTCCTGTCCTGTGGAGAGATGTTGCCATCATTAGGCTGTGTTGAAATTCACTGCCCGCATTCGGTCCTGCAGCAGCCATCGCTGTCTGGGTTCTGTCACCGGGATGGAAAGGGCAGAGGAAAGGTGAGGGGAAGCAGGGGCACAGCGGAGGGGCTGCTTGGAGAAGAGAATCCAGGATATAGAAAGTGTGGCTACAGCTGGTGCGTGCTGAGAGAGCAAGAGCACCAGAGGAAGCATGAGTAGTTGCTTTCATTTTTCTCAGATGGAAAAATAAACTCATATATTTTCCTAGGTCTATAAAAAGCAGCAGCACTTATTGCTAATACCAACATTAAACAACGATGCTGGCAGTGATGGATGGTGCTCAGGCAGAGCTGTTTCAGCCCCATTTGATGGAGAGGAGAACTGAGGGATGGGTGGGTGGGACTCCCAGGCCAGCGAGGGCAGAGCAGGCTGGAAGGCAGGAGCTGCTGCACCCATCCCTGGCAGCCCTGCTTCACTGACCTGCCCCGGGACATGTTCCTTACCTTCTCCTCCAGACCTAGTGGCTGCAGTGCTTGCTCAGTGTTCAAGATCCCAAAGTCACACACAGTTGCCACCAGGTCCTCGGTGGCCAGCAGGGCCTCCAGTGTCACCCTCCTGCTGCCCAGGGTCCTCCGAATGGGAGGGTCACTGTGGAGCTCACATGGCTTCTCCTTCTTCTTCTTCTTTGTCTTCTTTTCCTGCTTGTCCCTGGGCACAGGACCCTGCAGGGCACCAGCGTAGGGACAAGCCTCAGCAGAGGGTTGGGGGCCCTTTATCAGGCAGCAAGCAACCCCGACTCAGCCCCTTGCCCACCACTGCATCCAGACCAAGATGTGTGTAGAACAGCTGCTGCCATCCTCCCATAGCAAGGGGGCACTTTGGCGAGAGGCCTGGGGTGGTGAGGAGATTCTGACACACCAGACTAGCCCAGGAGAAGGGCCCTTGTTCCCCCATCATTATTTTTGGAGCTCACATGTTACTTGGACACCGTTTTCTCCCAGCATCCTACCTTGGCACAGTCCTTCTGCAGCCCCCGTCCTGCCTTCTCCTTCGTGACTGCATTTTCTTCTGGATCGGCATTGACAGGCCATGAGAGCACCTACCCAAAGAGAGGAGCTGGTGCTGCAGGGGCTGGGATGCCCAAGCACCCTGGCCCTGGCTCACCACCATGCCAGGCTGCTTCCCCAGACGGAACACAACCGCTGCTGGGCCTCCCAGCAGCTCTTTCCACTTTCATCCAGCTCTGCCACATGCTCACCTTCTCCTCCACAACGGAGACAATAGTTCCAGCCATCAGGTAGGACTTCAGCCCCACTAAGTCCTTGGTGGTGTGCTCCTTCCTGTAGCTGCAGTCGATGGTGTCTGCCCAGGGCTTTCCAGGGCTGACAAACACCTTGGCTGTGCCGGGACACAAAATGTTTTTAGGACAGACCTCTCCTTCCCAAGGACAGAAGGACCCTCAGGACACAATTAATTATCCGTCAGTCTCAGTAACAACCTGTCACTGCAAGGGACATCCTGGTGCCACCAAGTGCCGGGAAGAGCCATAACCCTGCCCTGAGCAGTGGGGCAGGGGGTTTATAATTCCTCATTACCAGAATGGACCTTTGACTCCTCCACGACTGCAGGCTCCCGCTGGCTCTTTGCTTCTCCAGGGTCCTGAGCAGAGCTGTCCACTTCCACGGTGGCCACCATGGGACTCTGATGGCTTTTTATTACCTGGAACAGAGAGATCTCTTGGCAGGGCACATCTGGTTGCCTTTGCATCAGGATCAGTCCAAAATCCCATTCCCCAGCCTGCTCTCATCATGGGAAGCAGGGGCACCAGCTGCAGGGAAGGGAAGGGGTCTGCTGGTCAGTGGGAGGGGGGCTGTGAATGCACTCCCACGTCCACAGCAGTGCTGGGCTCCCCGAGAGGGGCAGGGAATGTGGCCAGCAGAGACTTGGCCCACCAGATGTGGCCACACATGCATTCTGTCCTCACTACTGCTGCTGCCCATACAAGGTCCATTATGAATGGTCTCGCTACGCAGCCTGGAGGTGAAGTCCCCCCTCGCTGTGGCCTGATGCTGCCTGTTCCTTTCAAGGTCTCAGTCAAGCACAAACCTCAGTGCTGCTACCATCCTCGATCTCCTCTCCCTCCACAAACTCATAGGTCACACAGTAGCTGTAGGTGATCACTGGAACCTCGGAGTCCACCTCCAGCTGCTGCTGAGCGCTGGGATCAGGGACTCCCTTGATTTCCCTGATGCTCACAACCACTCGTGCTTCGCTTCTGACCAGCTCTAGAAGGAAGACAATCTTGTTGTGAAGATGCAGCATGCTCCTTCCAGAATGAGGAAGGCACAGGGCAAGCAGAAGCCTCCAGGACGCCATGTCCCACCACCTGGCATCCCTCCCTGCCACCCAGTGCTGACGCTGTGACAAGCCGCTGCCACACGAGGTCACTCCAAAGCCAGGCAAACATCTGCTGGCTTGGTTGCTTTGCCTCCCCAGTTCATTTTAGACTTCAAAGAGCACATCCAGCACACAAACGCATTGAGTAGGGGCCATCAGGATGGGCTTCCCACCCCCGGGTGTCCCCAGCCCCCGGCTCTTGTCCCAGTCGGGGACGTGCCACGCTGCAGAGGTGGCACCGCTTCGTGCTGCCAGTGCAGCACCCATGTGAGCGTCTTTCCCAGTAGAGAGGTTGCTCTTTCAGCAGCTCAAGAGGGAAGTTCAAGGTCTGAAACCAGCTGGTACTGAGGAAGCAAAGATGGGGTCAGGCTGTGACATCGAGGCAGTGCTAGGACTAGGTTGTTCTTGCAATCTTTGCACATGACTAAGGCTAAAACTACCTTGATTGTAATTACACTGCTGCAAGGTCCTCTGCCTGTCTCCCTACTTGTACTCATGGGGTACAGAGGCACAGAGAAAGATCTCCGTTTGAGGAGAGGTGAAAGGAAAGTCAGTACCAGATCCAGAGTTTGCCCTCAGGACTCCCAGCTCAACCATGATGAAATGACCTCCCGAGTCAGGGGTCAGCATGGACAGGTTCAAAGGTGAAGGCCCACCTGGCTGCCTCACCAAACCGTGGAACTGGTGCCTCTCGTCAGGCCCTATGTGGATGTCATCGAGGATGGAGAGCTTGGGCAGGCTGTCCACGAGGAAGCCTCTGTAAGTGGGAATGAGAGCCAGCGGGTTCCCTTGGAGCACCAGGACACGGAGCTTCTGCAGACTGGACAGCTGGGAGACCAGCCCCACCAGATCTGTGAAGTTGTTAAAGCTCAGGTCAAGGGAGACAAGATTTGGCCTAAGGAGAGAACCCAGAGAAGACATTTAGGCAAACAGCATCCAGCTGAGGATAGTGACTTACTGCTCTGGGACAAAAAAGGGAACAAAATCTCCAGCACAAACCGGGTCAAACCAGGGCACCCAATGAGACAATCTCAAGAGGCCAATTCTCAATTCCTGAACCATACGGTCCATTGTCCCTCTGCCCCACAACTCAAAACCATGTTCCTTTAGCACCCACTAAGCATCCCACCGCATCATTCAGTGATGGAGCCTAAGCTTTAGATCCTTCCCTGAGCAGACTCCCAGCAGGGGCTTTGGGAAGGGCATGGGAAAAGGAAGTTGCCCAGGGACATGGGAAGTAAGGTGGGCAGGGTCTCAAGGCAGTTCTCCAGGTGATCTCCCTGTTCCACACCTTGGCCACGGACCAGGACACCCTCTACGCATGAGGCAGAAGACCGTGAACAGAGGCGGTGTGCTCTGCATGGGCACTGGACACAGAGCGAAGAAACTAGCCTGCTGAAGGGCTGTAATTTCTTAACATGGGCCACCTTGATGGCTTGAGGTCATCAGTTCACATCTGCCCACCTCCCTTTCAGGAGCCCACGTTCAGCTTGTGGCGTTACCAGAAGTCCGCAGTGAGGTACTTGTCCTGCAAAGGGCTGCACAGCGCGTTGTACCCCAGCCCCAAGTGCTGCAGTTCTGGGGGAGGCTGAGCGCACAGGTCCTGCAGATCAGCCACGGCGTTGCAGCAGAGCTCCAGGACCTGCTCAGGATGGAGGGAACAACAAACACGCTTTGCAATGAGCTGTTCCTGGTAGCGTCTCAAGCTGTTCTGCTCACGCTGCATTCCCAGATGGGACCTCCTTCCCCATCCTGCTGTTGCAAGGCATCACTCGCTCACCTTCAGTGTCCGGGGCAGGTTGGCTGAGGTTATCCTGCTGATCTGGTTGGCACTGAGGATGAGCTCCTCCAGCTGCTGTAACTGCAACAGACCATCGTCCACCTCCTCCACCTGCAAAGAGGTAGGTACAGCCAATGTGTCCCCAAGCCACCTCATGGCCAAGGTGACATGGACATGTAGTGCTGATCTATGTGGCGTACAAGTGCCACGGATTAGAGCAACGTGCTGGGTGGGGGGATCAGTAGCTCTATCCCAGCTGTGATAGTGTCATCTGCAAAGACCCTGGCATGGGGAAGGTGTCCTTTTCCCCGGATGTTTGCCCTCACAACAAGAAGATGTGGTTTTCTGGCCTGGACATGGTCACCAGGAGCTGCACTTACTCCCTTGCCAACGATCCGCAGGGACCTGAAGACCTGGAAGACATTGGAGCCATGGACGAGCTCAGGTGCCAGCACAGCCATTTCCCGCAGGTGCTGGTCCTGGGGGCTGCAGTCCTGTGGCAGGGCCCAGGGGCTGTGCCAGTCACTCAGCAGCTCCAACAGCTCCTCGGGGTTCTCCTCACCAAGTGGCAAGGCCTCCTCCTGCCCAGCTGGGTCTGTCCCCAGCCATGGCCTGCCTCTTCTTGTGCGTGCATCAAAGCGGGACTTGTTCTGCAGAGAGGGAGAGGGGCGAGGCAGTGACAGCCCTGCAGAACCCCTGTCACACCCCATGGCTGTGGCCCCCATGCCCCTTACCCAGCTGCCAAGGCCGCAGGGGAAGTCCTGCAGACCCAGGTGCCGCAGGTGCTCCCAAAAAGCAGCCAAGAGGCTGCGGTGGCCGGGTGCTGCCATCCAGCCCCAGCCATGCAGGGAAGTCCTTGGCTCAGTAGCAGCGTCCCTGTCGCTAGGAGATGGCAGGAACATGGATGCCATGGAGACCAGAGACCAAGCTCTGCAAGCCAAGCGAGCCTGGGATGGCACCGAGTCCTCAGGCTGGGAATAAATCTCTGGTTCTCTGGATCTCCTCCTGGGTTCTGGGGGCTGCTCCCCACCAAGGAAAGAGCGGGTGGGCTCATGCAGTGCTTGGAGGGTGCAGCGTCAGTCCTGTCCCCTGGCCAAGGACCTGTGGCATGGCATTTGCCATCTCACTTATCTACATCCTGAGTGTCACTCGAGTTTCGGGGAGGAAGCCGTCAGCTGTAAAAGTGCTGCTGTTCATGCTGCCACAGCAGCGCAAGGCCATCGGAAAACAAAGTTCACCGCTAAAAATACCGGCTCCTACACTTGGAAAAAGCAGATGAGCCTCAGGAACAAAAGACACAGGTCTGCCTCAGGTCACATTCAGGTCGCTGCTCTCTGAGGTTTATTTGGTTTTTCCAGTGATGGGTGTTGAGATAATGGCTACAAATTCCATTTTAGGGACCCTACAGAGCATCCTGTGTGAGCAAGAACTGTACCGAATGAATTGCAGATGCTCTGCAGCATCTGGCGGTTACGTGGTGGAAAGCTGAACTTCCACTCCAGTTGGGTCTCACAGGACGGATGCCAATCTGCTCCCCTATCAGCTCAGCAGCTTATCACCTGGTGTACAGATAGGAAGGGATGTGCAGAGCATGCACACGCCGAGAGATAGCGGCGTGCCATGGAGTGGAATAACCAGGCAAGCTGCTGCCCTCAGCTCAGTAGAAAATGACGTCAAATGTTCTAAAACCCTTTGGAGGAGTGTTACCAGTGGTTGAATCGTGCTCCATGGAAAAGTCAAGCTGTGCGAACACCGCTTCGCTTATTTGTATCACCATTACAAATAATTGGGCCCCATGGCACAAGGAGATGTTCCCTGCTCCAGGAGGAAGATCGGCTGCGATTCCTTGTCTGTCCTCCCTGGCTGTACCCATCTGGAAGGGGACTGGCAGTGCCCGATGCCCAATGGCTTCTTGTATGTGCAAGTTGACACACTTACCACGCATCTTGCAGCTCACTGCGGCACACTAACCTGCTGCATCTCCCTGCTTTTTGGTGCTTCCAACCAAGCACTCCTTCAAGATCACCCTTCTGCCTGAAAGGAGCCATCTGTACCGTCATTGACTTGGTGGGGATGTTCCTGAGGAACACCCTGCACAAAGAAACATCGCTCTTTCCTCTCCATTTATCCCCAAATAATAATAAAAACCACAAATAAAAAAAGCATCTGCAAGAGCTGTCCTTTTCTGGTTCTTCTCCAGCTCTCCGCTCTACTATCTGCTGCCTCATGCCATAGGCCATGATAACTCATTCTCTTTCTTTGCATTATTTAGCACCTGGGAACATAAGTTGCAGAAGAAGAAATGCATCCCTGTGGGATAGCTGCATCTCTCTGTGTGACTTTCCAGGGCTCCCCTGTAGCACATGGTAGAACCACGGTCAGTTTGTGAATCCCCGTTATCAAACAAACAACTGAGGCCTGAAGTTACAGGCGGGTGGGACCCCAGTGCAACATAGCATCATAGAATCTTTTAGGTCGGAAAAGACCTTTAAGATCACTTAAAGCACTGCCAGGGCACCACTAACCCCTGGCCCTCAGCACCACATCTCCACGGCTTGGCAACCCTTCCAGGGATGGGGACCCCACCACTGCCCTGCCCAGCCTGGCACAGCCCTTGACAAGCCTTTCAGGGACGAAATTTTTTTAACATGGTACAGGAGAAACACCAGTTCCCACTTCAAGCCCGGGGAATCAGTTCAGCCCAGAGAACAATCCTTGTACCAGAGTCCCAGCCACTTCAGAGAGGTTCATACACCCACCAAGCTTTTTACTTTCAGATTGTTTCACATGGAAAACATGACTGATTATTTTGACACCGAGATGTTTCTCCTCCCCTTTGGGAAGAAGGGAGTTAACAGAGGGTGTTGGTCACTCATCTAGTGGTTGGCCCAGCCCTAACCCTTGACAATATTGTTCCTTGGAATTTTTCTGGTGACTTGACACAAGGTCATCTTTGAACCACCGATTACCTTTCAGGCATTGCTTTTACCACAGCGGTGGGAAGCACAAGTGTGTGTCACTGTGCTTTCTTAAAGGTTATGTTCATAGGGGTTTCCTCTGCCCTCCTTCTGTCCTAAACTATCGATAGTTCTGTGGGTCCTCTTCTGATCTCTTCTGCTTTGGCATGTACGAGAGTTTCCTGCATCTAGTGACTGGAAATGGAAAATAGCCTCAGGGGACTTAGTGAGAAGGGCAGCAGAGATGGAGAGGTGGGATCCTGGACATCCTCTGCCAGGTTACGTGAGGAGGTCACACCTCAGGGACAGGGTCTTACAGTCATCCAGCAAAAGGCTTTAGTTGTTGGCCTGGAGGTCGGAGCTGCCCTGCACACAGTCTCCTCGTGTTTTTGTCACTCCTCACTTTAGCACACTCTCACATCGACCCCGCAGGAGAAGGCTGCCGGCTTTGCGCACCAATGATGTGCTTGTGTGCCCCAAACACGGTTTTAAAAAAAACCAACAGAGTTTATGTTCTAAATCCTACATTTTGGCGAGCACAAGGGTTTAGATGGGACGGCCAAGCCAAGCATCCTGAACTCCTAGTCAAGTAGATGATACAGGACACAATCTGTGTCGGTCTGAAACTGCATCTAGATCACAATCAGTGAAGACGCATTTTAACCAACTTTTGATATAATCATTCAAAAAAAAAAAAAAGAAAAAAAACCCCAAACTATCACTTGCCAAAAAAAAACCCCAACGACCAAAAAACCCATGGCGAAGCCACTGACGCAAAACTCCGAGGTGCTTAAATGCAGCTTGGCCGTCCACACCGACAGCACTGCAGGCAGCAAGCAGCTTGGACGCCGACATCCAGCCAGCTCCTGGCCACCTCAGCCGCTCTACAAGCCCACCATGAAACGCCGAGCAGGTGGGTGTGACTTCACCTGGCTGCGCCCTGCGAGGTTGATCTTCATCGCTGGCTCAGCTGCTCCATGTCTAGATGCTTCAGACCTCGGGCACGCTGCACAGAACCAGGAAGTTTTGCCAAAATGGTGTAGAGGCTTGAGACTAATCACTGCGTTCTTCCTTTCTTTTTCTTTCCCCTCTTTCTTTGAATGCAGAGATCAACTGGTTGGCCATCTTCCTTTGCTGCTCACTGATTCCTCTGGGCTCCTTGGCACCGACGGCCACCTCAGGAGACAGCAAAGCTACTACAGAGCAGGGGCAGAAGTGTTATACTACCAGTCCAAGGCACCTTGCACCAGTGATAGAACGACAAGCAACCACCTTGTTCAACAGCTACGTAAGTGCACTATTTTGCATTTGTTACATCGACATGGAGAAATGCCTTGAGCGATTATAAAATACTAGGAAGACCATTAGAAAAGGAATATATGGGTTAGAACCTGAGCTAGTGTCTTCTCTGTGTTCCACCCAAGAAGGAAAGCATTCACATGGCGTTAGTTTAGGGCAGAGGTGGAGCAATGGCTAGGACAGCTGGGGAAAGCTTGGGCAACTTTGCCAGCAGCTAGCTGTGGACCTTCAGAGTGAGCACAATCTTCCTGAGTCATGTTGGGCTTGAAGCAGGCCATCTTTTTTGGAGGAAAATAGTCAGACCAGTGCAAACCCAGAGAATTGCCTTGCTCTCCAGTCTGGTCCTAGTACTAGGGCAGTCAGGAGCATGTTGGCTGAAAATCCCGCTCACCGTCCATCCTTGGAGATGGTAAAATGTGCACTGAACCCACGTGTCAGTGCTTCAGAGAGATTTAAATTCCCGGGAACATGTTCCCAAGAGTTGATTTTTATCCATGTAAACATTTCACCTGCATTAGTTCTTGGAAGCAAAACCATCTCTACCGTAACAGCTGAAAATACGCTCGGGTCCAAGCATGAGTAAATTTTCCTACACAGCAAAGACTAAAAGACAGAAAAGCTGAAAACCAAGCCGAGCAGGCTGTTCAGGTAGAAAGTACTGCCCCGGATAGTCTGCAGAAGCGGGAGCATGGGTGTTCGTACAGCTACTAAACAGCAACAAAAGCCTCCCGAGCAGACAGGAACCAAAAGCCAGGTGTGTCCACACCGAGCCATCCAAACGTGGAGCAGCTTACCTGGAAAGATTTCAACCAGAAGGTCAATAACTCCTCTCTCCTCTTCCTCCCCTCCAGAACGCCTGTATCTCTGCAACACCCCAAACCATGAAGCTGCTGACCGCCAACTCCCCGGTCAAAGACATGGTGAAGAAAATACCCGAATGCCCAGCTTTTGACGCAGGTTGCTGCACTTTATACATTTTTTACGACATCTTGCAAAACGTGAAAGGCTACGTAGAAGAAGTCTGTAACAAGAGCTTAAATGTGTCTGTCGACAAGAATATCAACCAGCTCAACGCCACCCTGAGCGAGCGAGCTGAGATTTACACCTGCCAGAACAGGCACCTCCCGCAGGCGCATCACGCCCGGGTCCAGAACAGGGCAGAGAAGATCATATACACCTGGCAGGTTTTACAGAAATACAAACAATTCATGCAAAATACAACCAAGAATGTGCTCTTCAGCAGAAATGTCATGTGCTAGGATGAAAAAAAATAACTCCAGGATGCCAGAGACTTGGCTAAACGTGGCCTATCTGTGATCGGTTTGATGCCAGGAACAACATTGATAATGTGCTTGCTATCCTACGTATTAGAACCATATAACCTAGTTTAATTTAATATTTAAGGGATGGATTGTCTTAAATTATTGACCATATTTATTATAAAACTATTTATACCGTTGTATTTGCAACAGCACATGAAATAGGTGGACTAATGTGAGTCGGGGTGATTTAATTAACCAGTCATGACAGAAAGAAGCAAACAGGAAAGCACGACTTCAGTAATTTTAATGTTATTTATGTTTTTTATCTTGCAATTGTTTTTCAGATGTTGATTGTCAGTAGATGGGTTCTGTACTTCTCTCTCTGCTAGTGATTGTTTATGAATTTACATAATACATCTATTTTTATAAATTTATTTAAGCAGTTATATAGTTTACATATATTTATTCAGATCTTTAACTTTTGTGTTTTAATGCTGAAAGGGATGAACGGTGTATTTGCTACTTAGCAGGTGGCTGTTTTTACTGATTTTCTATCATTATATTTGGCAAGAACCTGGAATTTCAGTACAATGAGATTAAACAAATCTAATCTTGCTGGATACTCTTTTAACTATGTAATTCTTTTTTTTACAGTATTTGTTGCACTGAAAACCTAGTGTTTTATTAAACAGCAAACTGAACGAGTTGTGTCTGGTCCTTATGTTAAATGTGTTAGAAACAGCCTGTATTTACCTTTCCTACCCATTTTTATTCAGACATGAAGCAGTTTTGTTTCTTCAGTTCTCAAACTGGTTTCTCGTCAGTGGGGAAATTATTTTCTGATCAGCTCCTGCTTTGGAAAGCTGAATTATTGCAGCTTCTGTGTCGCAGCTCCAGAGCCCGGCTTAGATGTACTAGTTCTCGTGGTTCAGATACTGGATTAGCTGGGAAACAACCACCGCGGAGCTCAGGATCGCTCCTGGAGCTGGTAACGACACAAAGGCACCCAAATGGTCTCGGAGCAATAGGACTTGTCATATACTTGTTTTTCCTTTATTTCATACTGATTCCTGATCATCCCAATTCATGGGAGGGTTAATCATAATAATACATTTATTTTATGCCAAATTTCCATACAAAGTTCAAGCCAGCCTAAGCATTAGTCACAAAATTAACATTATCTATTAAAAAAACCAGTTTCACAGATTATTTATCTATATTAAAAAAAACAAACTTGACTTAAAATGCTCACTTAAAACAGAAGGAAAGGGTTCCTCCTCCTCCTGCTGCCATCCCGTGTTCACTGATGGTGGTCCACACCAGCACGCAGCCCTGTGCAGGGCTGGCTTTGCTCGGGAGCACTCAGATTTGTGCTCTGAATGTTCAGGGAATTGCAGCAGGATTGACCCCCTGCATCCTGGTGGCACCACCGCTCCTTCTCCATGAGGCTGTGAAAAGACCAAGAGGAGCTGGAGGGATTTGGGTGCCACTTCATCTCCTCCATTCTCCTTCCAAATCATCTCGATGATGATATATCAGTGTCCAACTCACCCTTCTGCTGCGGCGGTTCTTCAGGATGGTGCCATTAGCGCCGATGCAGCTGGAGCTCTTCCTCCCATTGCTGGAGAACTGGCCCTGTTCTGCCCAGACTTCTCCTGGAATAGTAGTTTCTTGACATCACAGGTGCCCCAAAACGCACCAGCCTGGGGCAGGGGAGATCCTAGGAAAGCATTCTAGGTTCCCAAGAAGAGCCCGGGGAAGAATTCCTCCCAAACGGAACCAAGTCCAGACACCGCTCTGGAGATGCCCCGCGGTGGTGCCGGGCAGAAGGACCGGGGCGGATCCGGGACCGTTACCCTGCTTTCTGACAACTGACAGAAGCAGCGCGGCTCCCTCGTCGTTAGTGCCACACCTTGCGTTCAAAGGATGTGTTAATAAACCACCGCCCTGGCCTGGGCGAGCCTCGTGCAAGCATGGGGGGTCCACAGGTGGGTATTTGCTCGTGATGTCTTCTGCATCAGAAAGGCACCTGCTACTCCTGGCAGCCTCGCTGCTAACCCCAGTGAGAAGCAGAGGCACTGGGGCACTCTCTCCTGCTTAGTTCCAGGTCTACCATTTTTTCCAGGCTCCAAAAGGTGCAATTCCATCCTCAAATCCTTAGCTTTTAATAGAGAAAGAAGAGTGAATGGAAAAGGGTTGCTGACCGAAGATGTGCTGATCCCCAAGGCAGAAGCAACATCTGCTTGACCTTGCCAGGTAGGGTCAGCAAACCACTACAAGCAGGAAGACGCTTACGTCCTGAGGGCTTAGACATCACCGGTTCCAAGGGCTGACACAAACCGCTTAAACCTTGCTGAGCCAGAGGATGAGCCAGAGCCACTCCCTGCGGTTTTCGTGTTTACGTACGTATTTTCTCTCACCTTCTGAATACGTAAATAGCTAAATAAAAGTGTGTTCCTTGGAAAGGGAAACAGATTTCTTCAGAAGCTCAAGCAAGGTGTTAAAGTGAGTCAGGTGGTGTGTCCCGATTCACATCATGGGAAGAGAAGGCTGAAGAAGAGACGAGTTCTTGCCCGTGGAGGCACAGAATCGCCCTGGCAGCCCTGCAGGCTCAGCCCACCTCAGGACTCCGAGCTCACGCTTGAAGCGGGGACACACGGGCTTAGGCAAGACTGCGGCAAGGCACCTCAGGGGCTTGAGAGACAACGGTGCGTTCAGGATGCAGCGGCAGAGAGCAGAACATCGAACTTCAAAGGGCTGAGGTCAGGAAGTGCTGACCAGAACCTCGCTGCCGAGTCAGAGCGAGAGCGGAAGCGCATTGCTGGGGTGAGCCAGAGCGGCTGAGGAGGGCCTGGTGAACAGAGACACGGCCCCATCGCTAGAGCTCCTCTGGCCTCTGCGTTCTCCTCATTTCTGGGAGCTCCTCCAGCAAAGAGCCGCTGATGCCGGCAGTAGGCAGCCGATGGGTGCGTGGCTGCTCAGGTGCTGTTCTACCGCCTGCCCCAGTACAGCTGGTTCCCTTTCAACCCTGGCCAGATGTAGAGGCTTCCTCTTTGTAAAGCTCTTCCCGCTTCTCTGAGAAGATGGGGCAGCTTCAGAAAAGGGAGGGGTATTAAATGGTGTTGGGTGACCGAGCTTAGTCTGCAGGGAGTAAGAAGACTCAAGAGCCAAAACTCACCCTAATGCAGGTGGCTGAGTGGCTTCCTTTGCAAAGGATTCTCCAAACTTCTGCTGCCCACACTCAAGGCAGAGTGTTCAAAAGCTCACCCTGAAGCCCAGAGCTAACCTGAGCATTCGCAGAGAGGAAGGCTCAGGCATGTCACTCCGAGAGGAGAAGGCTGCCAGCCCCAGACAGAACAGCGCAAGAACATCTGCAGATCTGTAGCTTTCCTGGTGCAGGACTGTCAGGGCTCAGATAAATCCTCCTCAGCCCTGGAGGATACCCCTGCACCACATGGTGTGCCTCTGCTGTGATAACGAGGTGGTCACCGGCAAAGCTTCCTTGACAAGCAGGAACACCTTCAATGTGTAGCGATAGGATGAGGGGTAATGGTTCAAACTGAAAGATGGGAGATGTAGATTATATGTAAAGAAGTTCTTCACTCTGAGGGTGATGAGTAGCTGGCATAGGTTGCCCAGGGAAGCTGTGGATGCTCCATCCCTGGAGGTGTTCAAGGCCAGGCTGGACGGGGCTTGGAGCAACCT